>PVKN010018947.1:0-16600 GCA_004027915.1 Capromys pilorides | reverse complement strand
GGAAGAGGAAGAGGAAGGCCCTGGGTTCCAAAGTCTTCTTCAAGAAAGAATCTGTCATGAGGCTGTCTCGCTTTCAAATATCTCAAAATAATTATTACTTGTAGATATGTGGTGAGCTACACCTCTCTCAAAGGTTCAGCTTCTGATCTGTAAAGTGGGAATATTACTAGGATCTGCCAGCCAGAGTTTTTGTGAGGGTTGGAAGCCCTAACACGCATAAAGCCTTCCACACAGAAACCTCACTCCAGCAGACATTCACCAACTGCAGTGAACTCTGAAAAACACGATAATCTAAGATAGGTTATTTTTTGTACTGAGGATCAAACTCAGGACCTTGAGCTTGCCAGGCAGGTGCTTAAGCTGCTACCCTACCTCCCAGGCCAGTTTAAGGTAGTTTCCCCATGTCACTTTAAGTTTTTTGAAGTTCAAGAACACAAGCAAATAGTTTTCTTACATTTAAGATTAAAAATATCAGTGAAAGGTCATCATAGATTTTTATTGCAAAATCAAAACATAGAAATGAGAATTAATATTCTTATTCTCTGCTTGCAGACAATCAGGTAGCTACAAGACAGCACAGGCAGGCTGTATGCCATGTTTACCATCATCCCTGATTTTTCACACTTTTTCCTGCCACCACTAGAAAATATTTACTCTGCAAAAAGAGTTCTCCTTTATTTTTGGACCTCTTGCATTTTTGACCTTTTGGGTACTGGCTGGTACCTTTTGGATAAACTCTGGCTTGAAAATGAAAGTTTGAGAGACTAGAAATTCTTCAGAGGGAATTGTGGCCTTGGGCCTTTATAAAACTTTTCAAAGAAACCCACCCATTATTTATCACCCGGTTCTCAGCTGCTTTCTTCATGAAAACTGGTGGTGTGTTAGGCAGATAGAGGCTCCCCATTCGCAAAGAGCTGCTTTCACCTCCTAACTCTTGCAACATGTGAGAGCAAGTCACATGGGAAAGAAAGAGAGCGTGGACTGCTTTGATGACAGTTGGCCATCGCCAAGGAAACTGCTCCCTTGGTAACCGTGGTCAGTACATCTGTCTAGTTGCATTTCTAAGACTCACACAGTCACTGCCTTGGAAAATGTATTTTAAAACACAAACACAGGAAAGAACAATTGAAACACAAATTAAAAATAATGAAGTTGATAATTCTTTGCTTTTACGGCAAAGTTGTTAGGATGGAATTGCAGTATTCAGTAGAACACTTCTAGGGATATTAACTCATAAATAGAAACCAAAATATCCCCAACTTAGGCTAGCCTATAAAACAAAACAATCTAAACCAGACAATCTTTGGGTTTGCTGTTCATGATACACAAGGATTTTAAGACTTTGTAAAAATATTTGTAAGGGGCTTGCCTCAAACATTAAGCACCCCTAGGTAAGTTAGGCTAAAGTTTACATAACTTTGTCTACCCTAAAGAGAAATGTGGGCAAGACCAGAAATTGAGAAAAGCAACTCTCAAGCAAATATGTAAGATGCCAGAAAAATCTTTTTAAAAGAATATTTGATTTACTTATCACTGACTGTGAAAGGCTAGAGTTAAATTTTGACCTAAAAATGTTTTAAAAAGATAAGAAGACAAAGATTTTAATATACATTACCTACATAAATTACATGGAAATTTGTAGTTTCTATAAAAATAAAATATGAATTATAATTAATGTAGTAGTAAGTTAAGATTTATTGAAACTAGAATTTGAAGAGTTTATACTGAAAAGGAAGGTGTTCTCTACAATTAGACATCTATAGTAATATAGAAGACTAATGGGACTTATAGTGTGTTCCCAAAGCAGCAGAAAAATTAGAGATTTGAGACATGCTGCTAGGTTATGCTTTCAGATGCACCTGAAATCATACACAGCATTTTTCACGTTCTCTCTGCACTTTGCACATCTTAACATAGAGCATCATAATATGCCGGCAATAGACGAGACAGAATTATCATCACCTTCACTTGCTCATGAAAATTGTTGCATTTGAGCAATGTGGAAGAAAGTCTTGCAAATAATAGGAGAGCATTCTTTTAGGGGTGCTGATGTTCAGGGTGGCGCAGAGGACAGGAGCCTATGTAAAAACACAAATATCAAGAACTATCAAAACTGAACTCAGAAGGATTGGACTATAACTGTGCAGAAATTTTGGGAACACTTTAGCCAATTTATTTTACTTATGTTTTACTTTTTATGTTTGCACAAGTGTGAAATATGATAAAAATGTGTCTAAGTCTAAAACTGTTCTTTTGGTAAGTATAGAATAAAAATTGTAGGTGATAAGAAAGCATTACATTATAGCTTAAGCAGCACTCTTGTTTCTGAGTGGTAAATTTTAAAAAATACTGCTCTATACAATGTGTAGTATCTTAGATGCAAAGAAGTGTGGGACTAAGTTTGGAGATCAGCTTCTATTACCTCAGAAGTGAAGCAGAAGCAGCAAGAACACCTGAGATGGAAGTGCTGATGGGTGGTGCCACGACCTACCCTCAGCTCCTCTTCCAAAATTGGAAGCACTGTTAATGAAAGGTGTGCAAGGAATTACCGACGAGCGATGAGAAAAGCCCAAAGTTGGGGAGCAGCTCTTTAAGGCAGAAGAGCATGCCAGGCTTAGACAAACTATTCAATCCATTTCATAGATGACCTTGGTTTTAATCTCAGTGCACCCCTGTCACTTAATCAGAAATCCAATTTAGTGTTTGCTTTGTATATCAAAGAGTAAAAGTAAGTTCACACTATATATTTTGTCAAAGGAAGAACTTAAATGAAAGGAGAAAAGCGCTTTCCCAAATATTAAGGCTGATGTAGATGCATTTAGGCATAGACACACTAAATTTGACAGTTCCATAGAGTAAGTTGATTTTTTTCTCAGTTAAGTTATTCTTCCAGAAGATCTTCAATGTCAGCCCTAAAATGGGGCCTTTACAATACTGCCAGACAGTTATTGTGCACGTTCTCTTTCAACTGATACATCTACGAGGGCTTTTTGTATCTGCTGATTGAAAAGTCAATCCTACATACATTCAGTTTTCCCGATCTGTTTGACAGAATCTTAGGGAAACATCCAGGGAGAAGACCCTGTTTCCAATGTGACATCACTCCGTTTGAGATTCTGTGGCAATTCAGCAAGAGATAATACCAATTCCAACTTTATAGTGTAACTTCCATTTTGTGGAAAGCTATTTTCATTTTGGCACATTAACTAGCACAATATGAAAATGAAAAATCCTAAAAGGAATATAGCAATCTGTATCCCCTCCAGTGGATTCTTCAAAGTTCGTTTTCAAAATGTACTTGTTTTGAGATTAACCGGGGTAGGAAAACTGTATCTACCAAACCATGTAGCACAATCTTAGACAGACGTAATATCACTAAATCAGTCCTCTAATGTGGGCACTTGCCTTCCTGGAGAGTTTGGCTAGGTGAACTTTTCTGCTCTCTCTACTGGTAATTTTTGGAGTGTCCACTGAGTGCTGACAGATTTCAGTTATCCTGTCTAACTGCAAAAAAAAAAAAAGAGGACTAAGATATGTGTGTATATGCACTAACAGCCACAGTGAAGGTAATCATTATGTGCTGCAAACATGTACTAATAAAAACAAAAATTAAAAAACTATATGTAGAATAGGAAGTTTTCATTTCCCAGCCTACTTTATAATCATGTATAGTCACGTGACAATATTCTGGCCAATAGGATGTGGGGAGGAGTGACATGTCACTTACAGCCCTTACCCTTTCCTTTGTTGGATGACACACGCCAAGCATCCAGGGAGACTTCTGAGGCTCAGTGGATGGAAGTGCAGTAGATAGAAGCATTCTACATCCATACTCGACAGCAGAGCAGAGTGACTGCTCAGTCCCAACCCACACATGTGGCAAGAAAGGAATATTAAGTTTTGCTATTTTGAACTGCTGAAATACTGGGACTGTTTGTTTTAGCAACTCAGGTTACTTGTCCTGATTAGTAATAATAGTATAGTAGAGAAACTCCCAGTAGTACTCTTTAGGACCTCCACCAAAGTCATAGACAGGTGGGCTTTGTGACACAGGAAAACATAACTGGTATGTATCTGGACATTTGTTTTCCCACTTTAGATGCAATTTCTTTCTTTTTTTTTTTTTTTTTAGATGCAATTTCGAGTGCTGCATTTTAAGCACTGGGATAAGTTCAGGAGCTACAATAATGAATCCAGTAGATAACAATTCTTTCTCTCACGAGTCACAAAGTCTAAGAGGGAGATGTGATACAACAGACCTATACACAAATGTAAAACTCCAACCATGATTTCAATGACACAGAAGATTATGGTCCTACCCCACACAAGTACCCATAATGAAGGAGTCCACACTGAGGGGAGCAGGTAGGTTCTTACCATGTGGAAGTCAGATGGCGAAAGACAAAGTGGCAGAGTGCCAGGGTGGGTGGAGAAAAGTGGGTGAGGGGAAATTGTGTATGACCATGCTAGATGAGAGTGGGGATGAGGATGCTGGGACCAAACTTGGTAAACACAAATAGTTGGCTCTCTGTTCAGACATGAAAGAATTAGATTTGTCTCTCTGCCTTTGAAAAGCAATGCTTTGACTGTTCTGTAGAGTGGATTGGATATAATGATCTCAAGAGAATACGTAATGATGTGGGAGACAGAAGCCAAGCAGGTGTAGTCCAGGAAAGAAAAGGAAAACATAAAAACATTTCAGCACTAGAATAAATTTTGGGAATTGGATGACCAATATTTTGCTAAGCTTTAGTAACATTTATTTTATTATTTTATTTTATTTTATTTAGTGCAAGGTCTGCAGTGTCACACTGTGCAGCTTGGACTCGTAGTGATTCTCCTGTTTTCAGCCTCCCGAGCTCTGGGATTACAGGTATGCACCATCACACCCAGTCTCAATCACCAGATCAGCCCGCCCTGGGGGTGGGGCTGGCACTGCACGCTGGGGTGGAACCCTGGTCCCTGTGCCTCCCTGAGCAGGCACTTTAGTCCGCGGAGCTATCTGGCTGGCCCATTAACTTAGTTTTATGTCATTTTCTTTTATGACATGGCTTGTTGAATAGTTCAATCTGATAAACTCAATACAGGTGACGTTGTCCTGAGGCTACCAAGAGGGACCAGAGTGAATGAAACTGACGCACGGTATGAAGCCGGTTTGAGGGAGATTTTTGTTATCTGCTGTCCTTGCACCCAGGCTCCTTTGCGAACCTAGTATCTCTCATCCCTAGAAATTCCCTAAGAGGGCGCGCCATCCTGGTCACTGGCATTCCCCGCCTCTCACTATCAGCGTGCTTCTATGACGTCTCAACTTCGTTATAGAGTCCATGAAAGATAACGCCTGCAACGTACGTACACGAGAAAGACTGCTCCAATTTTATCTGTTCAATCTCTGCTTTTTCCCAAATTTTTGGTGCTGATGTCCCTATTTCAAACTGATTTCCAGTCCTCAAGAGAATTATATGTTGATGTCTTGAATATTTAAACATTGTTTCTTCACTGCAAATAGAAACCACTGCTACAGAGAGCTTTTTTTTTTTTTTTTTTTTTTTTCTTTTTTTCACACCCACTTTTATTGGGTATAGAGACTTGTAAGTTTCATTTTGGCAGATGCATACATGCAGACAGCATACACGGATCACTTCCATCATCTTTGCTCACCTGCCCTGCCCTGTTGTCCCAGAGTTTCACTTCTTGGGGGAAGAGGATTTCCAGGTCCGCAATACATAGTCTCTCACAAAGATTCACATTTAGTAATCATACCGAGATGTATTCATTCTTTCTTTGGGCCCCAGTCTGGTTTCTTGCCCCTGTGATGAGCTGTGGAGCCCAGCAGTCTCACAGTCTCACCATTCCAAGCACATAAACATGAGCACAGGTTCAAACTGGCCCTTTCCCCTCCGTCCATGGGAGAAAGAGCAAAACACCTAGCCACTTGCTACTTTTTCTTTTTCTTTTCTTTTTTTTTTTTTTAATGCATTTTCACCTTCCTGGAAGCAATTCCTATATAGAAAACTAAACAGGCTTCCCTATACTGAGATGCTACTAAAAGGTATCTTTTCTGTGGGAGAATGCATGTCGATCCAGATAGGCCTTTTCAAGGTACAGTTGTAGAGCTTCAAAATCAGCCTGCTAATTTTGTAATATTAACTTTTGAATCATTCGACTAGTCAGTTTAGGAAGCAACAATTCTCTTAAAACTCCTATAATTACATTTGGACAAGTTTGCGCGTAGGACCACAAGTCCACCAGCTTATTATAACCATGGTGCATTTCACACACCATCTTCATTATCTTGTGCTAAAGATGAGCACACACACTCCTCTGTGGTAATTTTAGATTGGCCACCGACACACTCTACAGTGTTTATAAAGAAAACAAAACTTGGATGTTGGCCCTTTTAATTATAACTGGCAGAATCGCTACACCCCAAATCACATAATCTCTTCACCATATTATATCTCTGAAGACATCTGCTTGCAAAGCAGTAACAAGGAACTTGAATTCTAAAAACAAACTTTGTACTAGATTGATTGGTTTGGCGAGCTGCACTTCTAAAGTACTGACGGATTCTAAAAGATATATTCCTGAACTTCAAGGAAAGTTTAAAATTTGCTGTAATGGAACTGCACCAAATTGTCCTGGGTCTAGACATCGCAGTGAGAGAGACTGAGCTCCAGTCTCATAGCTAAGGAAAGTCCCAAGGCCCAGTGGTTAGCGCCATACATTGCACTAGGCACTTCTGCATTTGTCTTTCAGTTTCCAAAAAACGTAGCGCCAGTGAGACATTTTATGAAGTTCAGTGCATAATGTCACCTGAGAAGTGACTACCACATAAGGTATTAAGTTCTAGAGGTTTTATGGCATGTTGAAAACAACTGAGCATTCCAGTCATCCCAGACTGGAAGTCAAAGAACTATTACATGGGCTCGATTATTGATCTCTACTCACCTGGATTCTGCACACAGTTGAACCAATCTTTATGTAATGACACTGTAGTCACCATCACTTAACCTTTGGGCCAGTTGTTTTCCAGATCTCAAGGGTTTCTAAACTGTGGCACCATGACATGGAGGTTAAATAGAATAATTATTGGTTGTCTGTGCTCTACAGATGAGTGGAAATCCTTCTTTTCGTAGGTGATTTGTTCATGGATGTGCGAATTAATGGTCTGAAAGACATCCAATACAAAACCCTGAATTTGTTGCCAAACTAGAATTGCCTCCATCATATGTAGTCATGTAATTCATGGGGTCCCACCCTCCTTCCACAACTGTAGCCAAGGAGTCTGGTTTTCCTTCCCTAACACAGTGTTTTCTAGAGCCCACGATGAGCTGTTAAACACGAATAGGACTTAAGACAGCTGCTGGGAAAGTGAAAGCATTCTCCTTGTGCTGCCCAAGTTCAACTGAAACGCCTACAAATTTTGACATTTAGAATGTCTAACTGAACAAATATTTACTGCCCAGTTACTACTTTTATATTAAGAATCTCTATCCAAAGTTACTTAGTTGGTGGTAAAACTTTGAACATTAGCTGGACTCGTAAGTAATTCTCCATAATGGTAAAGATGACATTTATAAATAAGTACATTAACTAAAAATATATTACTGCATTTATAATTTTTAAAATGTTGAAAGTATTCAGATAGCTTTGCAGATGTTGGTTTACTCATTTACTGCTATTCAAACACTAATTTTTCAGTTCAGGGTGTTTTTTCCTAAATGTTTTTTCCGAGAAGTATAGAACAACTGCTGTTTCCCAGAGCACCAAGTGATTAGTTGCTAACGGTGGGGAGTCTACAGGCTCCAGTGTTTCAGTCGTCTGCCTGGACATGAATTACTCTGCCCACGTGCTCGCCTATTACAAATACCCAAGCTAGGAAAGTACATAATTTTGATGCACATTAAAAACTTTGGAAAAAAAAAAACTTTGGAATGTCTTCATGTGTGTAGCACAGATCTAGGAAATATCAGCAAACCACTAACATGATAGAAAAGATTTATCTTAATGGAGTTAATTCAGCTTTTCCATTTTGTATATTTATGCTACAGTTATTTGATATGTTTTCTTTTTTCTTTTTTTCAGGTAGGTTATGCTAGAAAAACTTGGGCTGAGGAAAATCAGAACAGACTAAAGAATGAACAAGTGAAATATGAGGCCATTCCATGGGTATGTATTCTAGAACTTTGTGTTATTAGTAAGAGTAGGGTGTTTGGGGCTAGGTGCCTTTGGGTGCAAGCCTTGGTATCTTTGGATTTCTTCAGAATACAGGAGAACAAAAGACTAGCAGGGACTTCTAATTTCGAGACTTATGTAGCATGTGCTTAAAATCTTACTTTTTTTTTTTTAAACTATGTGGCTTTCTGCTCACAGATAGACATCCTTTTTTTAAGTTCTGGGAGATTTTTATGCAAGACTGTTATTCAGGATCTACTCTTCCGAGATGTTTTTGTTGTACAGGTTAAACAATTCAGTTCTAAAGAAAGGATCATATGCATGTGTGCACATACACTGTCAAATAACTTGTCTCCTGTGTTCCTATGCTAACCTCCTAGACTCGGGCAATCTCAAAAAATCTGTGACTTTGACACAGCTCTCTCCAATGTGAAAGAAGCAAGCATGATTACGCTTTGAGTCTCATAGGAAATGTAAAGATGTAATTTCTGCAGTGAGTAATGGTACAAATAAAATTATGTTTATTATTTTATTCACAGCATTTAATTATAGAGGGAGATGGGTAGTCAGAGAGCAAAACAGCTATAAACAAGGGAAAGATCCCTCTGTTCTTTTTAAATGGATGCTGTAAGACAATTGGGAAGAATAGTAACAGAAGCTCCAGTTCATATAGACGCCACGGCATAAGCATCCACTTGGGGTTCATTGTGTAATGGACTGTCTCTCTGCAAGAACTTGACATTTGATAGGATTACCTTTGGATTTTGGTCTGAGTCTCTATTATATCTGAGATTGCCATCTTTTGATTTAAAGATAATAGACCCAAACATGTGAAACCATTCTTCAAAGAGTCAACCTGTGACTCATAACCAAATATCACAAAAGATTTGTCTTTAGTTTGCTTTCTTATTTCACTGTTGTTAACTGAAATGAAGAAATGACTAGTTTCCATTATAAATACCATGTATTTATTTTATGAAAAAAACCTTGACATTCTTCAGAGATGAAATCTAATAGTATTATAAAACTCTGAGGCAATGCTCTTCCCCTTAAGACTCACAGCATTTGCTGATTATAATTTTAACTCAGAAAAAGATAAAACAATTTTGGTTAAGCATAATGTTGAAGAATTATAGAAACAAAGCTCAAGAAGGTCAGGTACAGATAAAACCAAATTATGAGACTGAGGAATTGTGTACAGGAAGACAAACAAGACACACCTTTACGCTGGCAATGTACTTGGCCATTCAAAATGTAGTTAATAAGTTTCCAAACATGCAAATTCTAATTTTAAAATTAAGCCTTCCAATTGCCAATTTCAAAAAGTGTAATGAGTTTAGAGTGGCCTTTTTATTATGCATGGTTTTATGTCTTTGGATTTCAAAATTACCTAGCATGCATTTTCAACTTTGCTACAATTTCGGGGCTGTTTTCATTTCTATTTAAAAAAGGCTAAACAGTAAGATGTGTCTCTGCTTTGCATTCTAATTGCACATAACTGATTTGCACAGCAGAACAAAAAACTCATTTTCAGATTAAGAATCATGCACCAAGAAATAATTATTGTTCTACTAGAAAAAATATTTTCCCACCTTCTCCCCTCATTTCTGTGAACTGTTTGCTATGTTTCCCCAAGGTTGCTATCTTTTATAGACCACCATGTATTGCTCTTTAGGGACAAAAATAATGCAAATGGAAACAAGGAACATACAACTGTTTTGACTACATTTTTCTGCTTGCAACATAACACTTGCCTTTTATTATTTTATCTTCAACAATCAAGGGGTGACTAAATGGTTGCAGGTGGTGATGAAAATAAAAGCCATCCATCATTATTTATTAGGCATGAAAAAGATACACAATAATGTAATTTAATCTCAGAGCAGACAATTATTTCCACATATTGATAATACAATGTGAAAACTGTCATGAATTCTAATATGATATTTTGGCTTTATTGGTACGCCACAGCCAGCATGACAAATAATGAAATTGCATCAAAAAGGAAAAAAGGTAATTATGTGCATATGTCAATACTACGGATGGGAAACATATCATTAAATTTTTAAAGCTTCTTCATTACAACTTGACCAATTGAAAAGTTTGGAACAGCAAAGATACATTTGCAGTGTCTACTATGTAAAGCACAATGTATTACATTTGCTATACAATCTCTAATCTAAGTAAATAGTGACTATGTGAAGTATTTTATCATATAAAAGTTTTGAGGCCCAGCCATCTGCTAAAATATTTGGAAAAGTTATGTATATATCATAGGTTCAAATTTCTAATATGATCTCTGGTTCAATTCAGTCTGGTAAAAATCCACACAAGAAAACTCAACTTTGGGTAGCATGCACGTGACTGTTAAATGTAGCAAAGAACCTACCTTTTAGCCAACAAAGCAAATGGTTGGAAGTAAATATCTTTGGTAGAAAAACTACTGAGTGATGAGATACACAGTGCTGAAGAAGTACAAATTTTTTTTTTTTTTTTGGTTAGGTTCAATGAGTTCTGTTGCCTTTTGGTTGTATAACTTTCTCTGGATAGGTCTTTGCATATGAAAATAAGATTTAAGAAAAAGAAAGAAATCTTTGTAGATTAAAACCAAAAACACTTCATGGCCTTTATCTGAAAAGATTTTGGTTTCTACAGAAGAACAATAGTGATGAGAGACTTTCATAGTTAGAAATGAAGGTGATGATTTTTAAAGTACACATACATTCTCTCTCTCTCCTCTCTAATACTTACACACAGCATGTTTTGTACTTTCTTGAATACTATAATTTTTTATAGAGTTATAAATATAGGCTTAATGGGTAAGGCAAATGATTTTCTCTTAGAAACACGTCTTTTGGAATTATTACGGAAGGAAAATATTTTAGATTTGGATTTGAGTTGCATACAAGACCTGCAAGCAAAAGAAAAAGTAGCTCAGAATGTTCACAACAGTGTGACCATTCTGAGTTGGGAAAGAAAATTTATATATCATGTGGTTACTCAATTTTATAAAGAGAACCTAAGAACAAGTGTAGACATTGGTTAGGAAAAACAAATGAAAGGAATAATTTAAAAAGTCAATAAGCCAAAGGAAATCTGGAGACTGTTTAAAAACACCTTACTGGAAGCCCAGCGAAAGTATGTGCCAGAGATCAAAAGAACACTTGGAAATGTGGCCCAAGTAAGGAAACCAGGGAGATTCGCAAACTATGGCAGGTCAGGTGTGAACAAGAACACAGGGGAGCCAAAAAAGAATTCAAGAGTGCCTTTCAAGTGACTCTGGAGCTAACAAAAATGTTCTTCAAAATCTATCCAGTGCAAGGAACCAAGTATAGAACTAATGGGCTGGTCAAGTGACCCTCTCAGAAAAGAGATTCCTCTTAAGGGATGGAAAGTCTTCTAGCTTTACTAAAGATGATGTGTTCATTCATCTCATCATTCATTTTCCCCTTATTCCATCATTCATTAAGCTATCCATTCATTTGATCATCTATTCATTGAAAAATTATTGAATACCTATCATTTGTCAGGTATTCAGTTCTGAAATATAGAAATACCTTACCATTCATTCATTCATTCATTCATTCATTCATTTTTTACTCATTCTATCACCCATTCATTTGTCCATTTGATAAACAATTAATTCAATCAAAACTTTACAAACTGCGAATCATATCCTGGGAATATATCAATGCATAAGACATTCATTCATTCACTGAGCAAACATTTGAGTTTTTACTATGTGCCATCCTCCAATCTGATTCTCTGAGACAAATCAGTGAACAAAAGGAACAACTTGGCTGCTCAAATCTGCCTTGTCTTCTAGCAGGATGCAGCAGTGGATACAAGCAACACAGACCATGAAAAGGTACTCAGAAAACCAGAACAAATCACTTGGTATAAGGGTATCATAAAGGACAATTTTACACAGCCATGGATGACTGATGGAGGACCTGTCTGAGGTATAAAAGAGTAACCTGTTCAGTAATCTGAGGGAGGTACAGGGGAGGTAGCAACCAGGGGTGAGACTACTGAGATAGCACCAGGGTCTCATCATGTGGTGCTCATACGTGTAAAGAACACCAGAATTAATCCTAAGAGTAATGGGAGGCCACTGAGGGACTTTAAGCAAGAGTCACCTGCTTAAGAAATTTAGCCTCCTCTGTTCAGAGCCCTGCAGTGTTTCCCCATATTTGTCACAGTAAAAGCTGATGTTCTTATAGTGATCTCTAAGATCCCCACGTTCTGGCCTCCTTTGTTAGTGTTCTGCTTTAATATTTTTTTGCTTTAATTTTTTTAAAAAATCTGTTTCTGATAACTCTATTGTGGTTACCCTGAGCATCTTGTACTTTCTGGCTATTTCTTCTCAAAATCCAAAGTCCTTGGGTAGAGGAGATAGTTCAACAGCAGTCTGCCTGACAAGCACAGGGACCTACGTTCGATTCCAGGTATGGCATGCTGTGCCTGCCCCAGAACCCTGGATTCATTGCGCCAGCCACCCAAACTGGGCATGGTAGCACACGCCTGTAATCCCAGCATGGGGGAGGCTGAGACAGGAGGATCACTATGAATCCGAGTTATGTAGTGGGACACTACTAAATAAATACATAAATAAAAGATTTAAAAATGTTTAAAAATCCAGGGCCCAGCGCTTACTTCCTATAAGTCCTTGCTCAGTTTCACCTTGCATATAGGACATATCGAGACCATCAGGGTTAGTTGTAATCTCCACGCTATCTTTATGTTTGTCTTACTTTGCTGTATTTCCTCTTGTTATTCTCACTGCGTTCACATGTGCAGTACAATTTGTTTGTTTCATTTATAATCTCCACTCCACTCTTAACTAAAATGTATTCTCCAAGGAGACAGGAGACTTTAAAAAAATATTTATCCTATTCAACTACAACAATGCTGAGGGCATAAAATTGAGCAATCATTTATTGTGTGAACCAGTTAGTGAATGCATTGGGTACATGAACATATTTGAGATTTTAAGGAAATTCTATTGGCTGGAGCACAAAGAGTAGGCTGGGAAGGGTTGAGCATAAATGCAATGCAGAATGATAAGAGGCCGTTTAGTGGGTCAAAAAAGCAACCATAAAAATATATAGCAGGAATGTGATGCCAGAAATGGAGGAAAGTAACCTGCTTTCAGGTTTTATTTATTTATTGGCCCCGAAAATTGAACTCAGGACCTCGCGCTTGACAGGCAAGCACTGTGCTGCTGAGCTACGTCCCTGCACCTCAGGTACTTTTTAAGTAGACTCATCTGGCCTTGGTTGTATAGGAACTGGTTCACGCTGGCTTTTTGATTGTTAAATAGGCAGGAATGTTCGTTAAACACAAACATTATTGCAAATTAAATGATATAAACTTACAATTAAATAAATTATATCAAAGCACAGGTAATAAATATTTAAAAGTCATTACTTCCTAATTATTTTATTTCATTGTTGTATTAGCTGTGCTCCTGAGGATATTTATGTCTATTGTGTTTCTGTGGTGAAATATTATATGATGGTGTGTTTTGTGCAGGGCTTTCCAGTCCCCATCTATTTATGTCACGTTGGTAGGTTGAAATCAGCTATTGTGTGAGTATTTATTCCTTGGTAATTGTCAAAACTATAAATCACTGCTTGATTTATAGTATTGTTGATTTTGTAGACTTAAGAAAGTGATGGAAAAAATGTTAATAATTCAGATTAAATTTAAATGTGGATCATGTAGGAAGCCGTTTCATTGTTAACGTCACATAAAACTGAGAAAATATGCTTCTACTATGTGAAAACCTGTATTTGATTAAGCAAAAGGATCATTCACATCCTGGACAAAACAATGCAACAAAGTGCATGTCTTTGTTGTCGACTCTTGTCTTACTCTTTAGTATATAAGAAACTATCACCCAAGACGCATCAAAAATAGACTCATTCATTATTTGCAACTGACAGTTGCCAATGGATTTAAGAGTTTTTCAGAAGCAGTGAGAGCATTCTGTGAGAACCAATCAGTCATGTAAGATTTATAATAGGATACTGTAGATTTTAACACTATTATTTACAGACTTTGACCTAAACATTTTCCTTCCTTCCTATGTGCTTGGGATACACTCAGGGCTTTGAAGCACGTGTCTATCATGGAACATACACCTTTTATATCAATACCTATACACCTTTTATATCAATAAAATTTATAATAAATCTATATGTGTATTTATCTCCTTTTATAAGGCACACTTATTAAGATGGATACGACTAGGTATATAAACCGAGAGACAGGGGTGACCAAAGATGTGTCAGTTTCTCTTTACTCAACAGTTGACTGAATGATTTAGTTCACTGACTGACCCAAGACACATTAGACAACCACTAGGTTTTCTGGATGGGGAGAGGAAAGGCAGTGTTAGGGATGAAGCTAAATACACAGTTTGAAGTTTGAAGAGACAGACAGCTGGGGCAGATGGCCAGCTGAATACAATGGGCTGGATCTCAGAAAAAAAAAAGTTTCAACTGGAGCCACACTTTGGTGGTATCTATGGATGGTGAATAATTAAAAACCTGAGACTAGATCAAGTGACTCTAACTTCTGAAGCAGAGCTTAAAAATATGAGTAAAAATGGTAAATACTGGATAATCTAGCTTGAACTGGCAGATTAAGTGAACTTCATCAGAGCTAAATCATATAAAATCATATAAAAAATATTGGGCTTTTCTACTAGGGACAAAGTCCAAAGGTATGTTCTCCTTTATTAGGGAGGGATATCTTAGTTAATTGTAAAGTGTCAAAAATATGCACAACCTGTTGGGCTGTAGGAGACTGAGATAGTTGCCATTTATAAGCAGACGTGAATTATTCTGTTGACTATTCTGAGTGTTTTCAGTAGAATTAATCGTTAACTGATATGAAATGCAGTGGTCAGACTCAAAGACCACTTGTTCTGAGGTCTTAATCCTACTTATTTTTAAAAAAAGCAGCATGAATTTCTCTTTCTGCAAAACTGGATAGACATAGTTTTCTTTATTTCTTTCACTTACCTACAGATAAAAGCCCTGAAAATTATGTATACAATGAACACAGAACTCTGACAGGCAGAGAAAAGAGATAGGGGCATTAGGACCCAAAGAGGAGGAAGAGGAGTTTTCTGGGCACCCTTTTTTTTTTTTTGGCATCATGAACACCAGACTTGAAGGTGAAGAAGTCAGCAGTCCATAACTACGATGGATATAGAAAGAAAGAAAGAAAAAAACAATTTGAAATATGTTTAAAATATTGTCAGAGGATTATGAAAGAAGTAGACTCACAAGACAAAAATCTTAGAAATGAGACATCCTACTCCAGTTAAATTCCTCAGAAAAAAGATATAATTTCACCTCATCCACATAAACAAAGAGCATCTACATAACCTCAACACCCGCCCTTGTGAGATGCTGAGGAGGCTCCCAACACCAGCCCCAGGATAACACCAGAGGAAGGGAGTCCAGGCTTTGTCCTTCCTCACAAGTCATTAGCAACTCCTTTCTTTTTCCTCAGCCTTTACAGGTTGCTGGGGGCCACAGGAAGAGCTTAGCCCTTCATGCCCACCCAGCAGTACTGGGGACCTCACGGCCATCTTAGGCATCATCAGAGGTTAAGAGGGTCCCACGGACCTCTTCCACTAGACAGGCTTTGATTTTTTCCATCTCCATCTGGAGACACAGAAGTTTAAATAAGAGCCAGAATCTTAAACTGTTATAGAGGTATGTCCAGATTTCTGTAATTAAACATAGCACCAAGAAATAGGAAGATGTAAATCTGAATGAAAGAAAATGAGATGATAACACCAAGAACACAAAGACATTAGTTATCAAAAAATTTTAAAAGTGGCCAGTATAAAAATGTTCGAAAGCAAAGGAAAATGTAGACATTCTTACAGAAAGAGAGTAGCAATAAAAGAATAGGAGATATTAAGACAAACCAAGTGAAAATTTTATACCTAAAAAGTGTATTAGCAAAAACTTTTTAAAAAGGAGTTCATGATACAATAACAGAAGGAAAGAGACATAAAGGGGGCTCAATTCAGGTGCTCAAGAGCAGCAGAAATTATCCAATCTGGATGACAGAGAGAATAGATTGAAAAACTTTAGCTGAGCCTCTCAGGGCTTTGCAGGGCAATTGTAGGCACAGTTAACCTAAAAGAACTTCTTGCTCACAGGTCTCCTCTAAAAAAATGGCTGAAGAAAGCTCTGTTTAAAGTAAATGATTGTAAAAAAAGTAATAAAAAATAAGAGACAAGAAAAATAAAGTCTTAGGATTGCCCTGCTACAATATTGTGTATGGTTTGATTTCTAAATATCTGTGTAAAAATGTATAACTGTTTTTTTATATTTGATAGGGATTTAAATTTTAGAATATTCATGGTTGTTGGAAAATAGCAGTTTCATGTTATGTC
>PVKN010018946.1:0-16600 GCA_004027915.1 Capromys pilorides | reverse complement strand
AAAATTTAAAAAAAAAAAAAAAAAGCAATACTTCTCAGTCTCTCCACTTGTCTCATCCCTTTCATCTGGGCACCCCTGAGAAGGGCTCTGGCCATTAGGAACAAGGTAGATGTTAGCTCATTGGTAGTGGGTCTGTCCCAGCCATTTGCTGGGGTGGGGAACCCACCAGAAAGCTCAAAAGGTACTTTGGGCTGGAGGTCAGAAATAGCACCTGCCTAGCATGAATGACAGGCTGGATTCAGTTCTCAAAGATGCAAACGAAGTTTCATCTTTATAGATTGAGATACATCTGTATTCCTGTGGTGCCAAGGCAGAGGTTCCAGTGGCTGAGCCCCACTGTAGAAAAGGCTGCTCTGCCTGGATGCTTGGCCCTGTAAGCAGCTTAGCCATGGATCCCCAAAACACTGGGCCCCTACAGTGGTCCATAGATGTCACTTTGGGAATTCATGTTACCACTCCATTTGTGGCTTTGCCATTGGTTTGCAGCCACCTCATATCTCTGAACTCAGCTCTATGTCTTTGAAGTAATGGGGACACTCCAGGATTTGTGCACCCCTGCTGTGTGGCAAGAACACCTTACGAAGGCTATACGCTCAGACCTACTACTCACTGCTGTTCCTTCTTGAGCCCTCTGGCCATTTTGGTTTGGGCTAACATAAGTCAGCTAGGGCGCTGAAGTGGCAGTTCCTTTTGGCAGCTGTTGGCTGCTTGCCAAGTATCAGGCACCTTGCTGGAAACTGAATTTCTTGTCTTGGAGGATTTCCCCTGGTCCCTGCAAAGCATGTGGGGAGGGTGGGCAGCTGTACTCACTGAGCAGCTCTGGTCAGGGCCTCTGATAAGACTTGAGGCAGACTGCTGTCCTTGCACTTCATGGCCTTTGCCTTGGTTGTCAGGCTCCTGGGCTGAGGAAATGAGCATCAAGCACAGAGAAATGGGCAAGCACAGGTTCTGTTGAAGACATCATTTAGTTGCTGTTTTCATTTGGGTAAAGGATGGCCTGTAGTGGTCACAGGCAGCCTTCTACCCAGAGGTCTGTGCACTTGGGGTGGCCACATGGGCATCAGCTGGGCTGTGGCTGAAATGGAACGTGTCATAAAAGGATGGGGAGCATTCCTCCCTAGGGGCTGGTCCTCTGGGTACATGAGCCGAATACTTCCTGTGGGAGTTGCCTATAGGTAGCCTACCTGGAGCCTAACAGGCCCTTGCCTGAGTGTCCAAGAGTGAGGCTTATCCAGCCAATAGCATGTCTTCACAAGGACTTGTGGGTTCATGCTATTGAGGAGTCTCCCTCGAACCCTGAACCTTGCTTATAGCTGAGTTCAGATGGCCCATGGCACTTGTGTAATAAAGGTGGACTATGTCAACTTCATGAGCATCCCTCTTAAGTCTTAATTTTAACTCTGGAATACCCTACATATTGGTGGGAGACATAAAACTGGGCCAGTGTTATTTAAGAGGATACCATGATCATATTCTATTTCTGTTTGATTGATCGATTTATTGTAGTACCAGGGATACCTAACTCAGGACCTGGCAAGCACTTATTCCACTGAGCCATCTCTCTGGCCCTTTTTTTTTTTTTTCCACCAGGACCAGGGTTTGAACTCACGACCTTGCACTTGCCAAGCAGGCACTTGTGCCACAGAGCTACCCCCTTGTCCCTCCTGTTTCTGTTTAAAAAGCAGTGATTTCATGGGGGGCTGGTGAGATAGCTCAGTGGTCTAAAGCGCCTGCTTAGGCAACCACAGGGACATGGTTCAATCTCTGGTACCATATGCTGCATCCCCCCCCACCCCAGGGCAAGCTTAGCTGGCCATAACATAAAGTTAAAAAAGAAAAGCAGTAATTTTAGTTTGACTGCCTAAGGTGAGCGAAATGCTTGCAAAACATGATCACAGCTGTTTCTATCAAAGTTGACCTTTGAGTAACTGGATAATCACCAGCTGGGCCTACAGCCCCACTGAAGCCTGCTTAAGGCCAGGACTGGGTGATGGGAGTCTTTTACCTCCCAATCTGACCTACCCTGGTCAGACAGGTGTTGGCTCAATTTCAATAATTCTGATAGATGGACTTCTGTATTTGCGGATGTACACAGGAGTTCTTATGTGGAGTGGACCTCCTCGTATCCTGAGACCCCAACCTGCCCAGGCTTTGTATGTTTTGAAGTGATATCCAGATGCAGGAGAGCTGGCAGTCCTTTATCTGTACAAACTCAGGTGACAGTGACCTTCACCATGGGTAAAACTTTCTGCTGCCCATATTACGTGTGTGTCTACCAGCTTTGAAATATCTTTGAGCCCAAAGTCTTGGGATAGTGGATTTCAGGCTCTGGGACTTGGGCTTCTCAGCCTCTGGTCAAAGGTTAGCTCCTTTAGTGCTGTAAAACATCTTTATTTTTTTTCACAAGTTAGAGGAACCAGAATGTAAGTTGGAGCCAGCCCTTCTCTTAGGTGGCATCATCAGGGTTTGACCAAGCAGTCACTGAGAACAGCCACCTAAGAATGGAATAGGGTGGGAAGTTGAAGGTCAGGGACTGGTAGGGGTGGGAAGGTGGGACATGACTGCAGCTCTAGCGGGGAGTAGAGTCGGGTAGTGGCAGATGTGGTAGAGGAGTTGTACATGAGGCATGAGACATCCCGTTCTGACCCAACAGTGTCATTAACTTGTGTAGATGGGATAAATTTGTTTGTCTAATGCCACCTAGCTAGCAGATGGTTCTTTAGGAGCTGTCCTAAACCACAATGAGACAGCAGGGGGTGGCAGGGCCCCTGCATGGGTTCAGAAGGCTGCCTCCTCTCGAGCCAGGGAGGGTAGGGGCAGTATCCTGGGATCTTTATGGCCAGGAAGGTTCAGGAAAGCATTGGGGTAGTGCCAGATGCAGGGATCAGAGCTGTGAACAGCCAGCCTGGATCCTCCCTACCCACTGGCCTGAGACCCAGGTCTCAATTCCATGGTTTTGCTACTCTCCTAATCCTGTGTTCCTGACCTGCTGTAAAGGGATATGCTCAAGAGTTCAGTTCTGCAGAGGCCCATGTGGGCACAGGGCCTACGACATTTGACCTAAGGGAGGGTTACAGCCCAGCTTTACCTGACCATGTGCCAGAAGCTTAGGATCTGCAGAAGGAAGAGAACTGGAGGCAGGCATGTAGTTTTTCATCTGACTGAGCCTCTGTCCCCCAAATTTCAACCAGCTCTTCCACCTGCCTAGTGCCCACCTGGTGATGCCCAAGTGCTGCAACAGACTTGGCTGACACAGCTGTAGCTTCCTGGGTGCAGCCTCCTCAGCCATATTAAGACCAGACCACCTTCTTGCTGCTCAGAAGACTGGCAGGGCAGGGTGCTCTAGCCCCCTGTGGGGGAATGCCATAGCCACTGGCTTTATGGAGGATCAGGGTATCTTTTGTATAGACTCCACATGTCCTGTGGCTGTTTCCAGAGCTGGGATGAGAGCCACTCTGGCTATAGTCCAGGGTGCTGCTGGGAAATCCAAGGAAAGACTTGGGCTCCAGACCAGGCACAGTTGCTTTTCTGGCCAGCAGCTCCACTCATGGCCTCAAACTGCTCCAAACTGCAGGTACCTATAATCAACATCATCCATGATGATGGACTCTAGGGGTTAAACCACCTCCGTGAGGGGACGCCTACACAGGAGAGACTGTATTTTCCTGCATAAGAGAAGGAGATTCATGTGGATGGACCCAGAACTGGTCCTTAGGGCGGGGGCGGGGGTGAGGGGGACTCAGAAACCACAAAGGGCAGTACTTGGCATCTGTGGGCTTTGGCTGGGAAAGGAGTAGGTGGCCTTCTCCTAAGGCTGGGCCCTACTTCCTGCTGAGCTCCTTGGCCCGGCAAGTAGCAGCTTCCACAGCACTCATGGCAGCTGCTCGCAGCCCACCATGCTCCAGGGCATGGAGGCCATAGATAGTGGTGCCAGCTGGTGTGAGTACATCTGTCCGCAGCTGAGCTGGGTGCTGCCCTTCCTGCTGCAGCATCTTGGCTGTTCCCTAGAGAGAAGGGCATTAGGGGCAGTGACTCAGAGGTGGGGCAGCCATACACAACCTCATTCAGGGCTTGCTGTCTTCCTGCCCACAGCAGGTGGTATAGGCTGAAATTCCCACAGGGAACTCCTCACTTACCAGCAGGGTCTGCGCAGCAATGCGGTGGGCCAGGCGACTGGGCATGCCCATCTTGACAGCACCTTCAGCCAAAGCCTCAGAGAACATGCACACCTATAACAGTAGCATGGGGATAGAGGATAAAGGTCAACATTCCAGCTGGGCAAAGTTGTACATGCCTGTAATGCTGAGTGGCTGAAGCAAGAGAATCACAAGTTCAAGCCCAGCCTGGGTGAGTTAGCAACTTAGTGAGACCCTACTTCAATGATAATAAAGGGGATGGGATATAGATCAATGCAAAAGTCCTGGGTTCAAGCCCTAGTACCAAGACGGAAAAAACACTCACATGCTCTTGGGCTAGGGAGATAGCTCCGAAGTCTGAGCACCTGCCTGGCAAGCACAAGGACTCAGGTTCAACTCTTGGTATGATATTCTCATGCTGGCCACTGAAACCAGGGATGGTGGCACATGCCTGTAATCCCAGAGCTGATACAGGAGGACACTATGAGTCCGAGCTGCACAGTGAGACCCTGTGCCAGATAAAAGACTTTTTAAAAAGTAAAGGGAAAAAAAAAAGGCTGACATTCCCACTGGACACAGCACCCAACCTGAAGAAGGCTCAGAACCTTGAGTAAGGCCCCAGACATGGCCATAGACACCGATGGCCACTGAGAACTCAGGTTGTATAAGAGGCTGGCCTCAAAGGTCCACCAAAGCATGAAGTTTCCAGAAACAGTAGAGCTCACAGGTGGCCCTGAGGATAAACCCTTGAAGTCCCAGGGCAGGACTCTGAGGGTAAAGGCTATCATCAGAACTTCGTGGGCCTCTCTGTGTAAGGCCTGCCTACTGTACAGGGAAGACAATACTCACGAAGGCCACACCACTGCCGCCAAGGGCAGTATGGATGTCCACATAGGCCTCAGGCACCTCCTCACACTGCCCACAGGCCTCTAGCAAGTTCTGCAGGAGTTGGGCTTCAGTGTTTCCAGCGTGGAGGCCCCGTGCCATCACCATGGCTCCCTCCTGAACTAAGCAGGGCAGGTTGGGTGACACCCGGAGCACTCGTGTTTTGGGGGGCAACAGCTGGTCAGAGAGAGAGCAGAATTAGCAGCCTATGGGATCAGGCCCTGCTGGGCAGATCTTCAGCCAGCTAGAGCCTCCCATCCCTTCCTAGGCACTGTGGCTGGAGTGAGCCCTAAACCCAACCACTTAATCCAGTTGGGCTACCTGGCCACGTGTACAGCCTGGCTAGAAGATTGTCTGCTACCTGGGGCTGGCCAGCAGAGCCCATTCTGGGGTCAAAGCCTCATCTCCATGGGCTACTCACCTCCTCCAGGGTGCTCAGAGAGATTCCAGCAGCTACAGACACCAAGATGTGTTCAGCAGTGACCACAGGGGCTACTTCTGTCAGGACAGCTGGCAGGACTTGAGGCTTGGTGGCAAAGATGACCAGCGAACACTTCTGCAGCACCTCCTGGTTGGAGTGGGTTGTCTGGCAGCCCAGTGCCTGTATGGGGGCAAGGACCAGGGGCTACATCAGGGGTGTCCTCCCATGTCACAGTTGTGTAAAGGCCACCCTACTTCCCATGGGTCCCCTCAGGACTCTTGCACTGCAAGTATGTGCACCGTCCTAATTTCCAATGCCCAAGACTCACTCAAAAAGCACTGTTTCTCAGACACCCTAGCCTGTACCTCCTCAAGCCCTCTGTTCCAATGAAGGTCCATGCCATCCCTGCCTACCCTGTTACCATGCATGTATACATAGACACTCTCTTGTATCCACTGGGTTCTTCCACTACCTTGACTTACTCCTAGCCTCATATTCCTTTTCCTTTCTCAGCCTAGCCCAGGTAGTCTCAAATCTTCAACTAAATAGGCCACATTCCCCACTCCTAATAAGTGTGTCAAGGGAAGGAGCCACTCTGCCTACTCTTCCCCCCCACCCCCCACAACTTACCTGGAAGTGGCAGAGGTTCCTGTCTGTTGGGGCACTGGCCAGCACCTGCTGAGCTTCTACTTTTCCTGGGGAGAAAAGCAAAGCCAAAGGACTAGTGAGGGATGGAAGAAAAGGAAAAAGCCTGCTTCGCTTCTCAGGCTTAGCTAAGATTGGCTCAGCTGTGATCCCTGCTGGACTAAAACTCTTCAGGAACTTAAAGTAGGTATGCTCAGCCACGTAAGGCCAGTCAGACCCATTTAATGCTACTAGGCAGTCACTGCCACCTGCCTACTGTGGACAAAGGGCCTAAATCTTACCTGGTTCTGTGAGGACACAGATCCCAGGAGTCCCTGCCTCCAGGAAAGAACAGCTGCCTGGAGCACTTAGGCTGGCCCAAAGGTGTAGAACCCCAGGGAGAACATTGAGCCTAGAGGGGGCGTGGTGGGTACAAAGGCACATGACAGAAGGTGCTAAGGGACCAAGCTCCTCTGAAAGGTATGTCAACATATCCAAAGGTAGACTTGGTGGAAATTGCTTGCCTTTGTAAGGCAGAGGATGGGGAAATTGGGCTACATATCTATGAAAGAAGTACATGCCATAACCTGAACACAGAGCAGTTAATCATATGCCAGGGGCAGTCACATACTTAGGAGTGGCCTCAACACTCAACATACATGCCAACCATGGTGGCACATACACCTATAATTCCAGCACCTGGAAGGCTGAGGCAAGACTGCTGAGAGTTCAAGGCCAGTCTAGGCTACACAGAGCCCTCCACCCCTTAAAAAACAATACAGGCCTCATGAGCTTCTGCATAGCCATGGGAGGTATATGGACACCTGAAACTTGCATTAAATTATCTTCCACTTGAGTGTGACCTCTGGACTTTGAAGTATGGCTGAAGGCAGAGAGCCAAAAGTCTCCAACTCTCACCTGTTTCTAAATACTGTGCAGTAGTATTAGGGTAGTGGTAATATCTTCTGCTGTATACCGGGAGTCCTCACCCAAGATGATTTTGGTCCCCTCCTGACTCCATGCAGCAGACACCTGGTAGTGTCTGGAGACACTCTGGGGCACCTTGAAGATGCTACTCGCATCTAGTGAGGAATAATTGGGATACCAAACACCCTACGATTCACAGATTTACTTATCTGGCCCAGAATATCCACAAAGCTGCCCACTACCGAGAGTGGAGTACATGAACAAATACAAAAAAGAGGGCTGGGGAGATAGCTCTGTGGCACAAGTGCCTGCCTGGCAAGTGCAAGGTCATGAGTTCGAACACCGGTCCTGACAAAAAAAAAAAAAAAAAAAAAGCAAAAGAGAATCAGAGGTTCAAAAACAAAAACAACAACAAAATCAAAGGTTCAGAAAGGACCACTTAGGGGCTGGGGAGACAGCTCCGTGGCACAAGTTCCTCCTGGGCAAGTGAAGGTCGTGAGTTCAAACCCTGGTCCCCCCCTCAAGAAGGTCCACTTGACAAAGGTTGTAAAGATAGCAAGTCAGCCTGATACACTGGCACTAAGCCAACGACACTGTCCAACAGAAATATGATTTGAAATATATGTAACTATAAATATTCTAGTACCCACAGGTAAAACTGTCATTTTTTTTCAACCATATATCCAAACAAGTGGTTGTTCAACATATAATCAATTAAAAATAAAAAGCAAAAAAAAAAAAAAAACAAGACGTGTGACTTTTTTTGTTTTAAACCTTCCAAATTTGAAATGTCGGAGGATATTTCCGACAGCTGTGTCAGCAGCACAGCGCTTGCCTGGCAAGTGCACGGTCCTGAGTTTGATTCCTGGTACCTTAAAAAAAAAAGAGGTTTTTTTTTTTTTTTTTTTGTCTTTTTGAGACAGGGTCTCGCTATGCAGTTCAGGTTGGCCTTGAGCTCACTTTCGTAGTCCAGGCTGGTCTCGAATTTACACTGATCCTCCTGCCTCAGCCTCCCAAGTGCTGAGATTACAGGCGTGCGCCACCACACCCGGCAATATCCCCTTTTCTCCTCACCTGAGTCCCATCGGACCAGTCCGTTTCACTTAAGACTTCCAGCCGCTGATGGCAGTAGTTCCGGCCGCCCCATGCAGGTCCGCGGCGCCTGGCCCACCCAGACCAATGGAAGGGCCGTCAACCCAGCAGTGGGATGGCAGGGACCGTGGGGGTCCTGAGCACTTTGTTGTCTGCCCCAACCCAGGGGTTCTAAGGGTTCACCGCACCAACCCAGCGCGTGCCAGGTGCGCCCCTCCCGCCTGTTACGTGTGTTCTTCCCCTAGCGGAGCCCCCCACCCCGCCTGCCACCCACCTGCTCGGATGAGGCCCTGTGCTATGGCCTCTGCCATACGGCCCGCGCCCACGAAGCCCACGAAGCCCACGAAGCCCCCTCGCCGCGGCTCCGCGCCCGCAGCAGCCATTGCAATGGAGATTCCTCAGGCGCACTTGGGTCCCACCCCTCACTGTTTATTGGCTGAGTAGATACAGCGTTCGCCACCGCCTATTGGTGGAAAAATCCAGGTAGGTGGAGCTCACGGCTTGCGGCGTCCAGCGGGGAGTCGAAGGGCGGGAGCACTTAAATCAGTGCGACGTGTGATGGAGCCGCGGCAGGTTTCTGAGGCTCCCATATTAGAGTGCGACTTTTCGGAGGGGAAGGGTCACAGTGGGTGAGGAGGTAGTTCTAAGTATCCCTTATTTCACTCTGCGAAACCTGTGGCTGGAGTCGCTCCCAAAGCAACGCAGGGGTATTTCCACAAGGGAGTGCCCGAAACAGGCCAAAGATGGGGCTGGTTGGGATTCCAAACAAAGAAGCACTAACGACACAAAGTGGGGGTGAGAACGACTCCACACTCTTTGATTTCTGATCCTAGGTATCAGCTCACACCTGTTGGTCGTCCCTTGCTGATCTGGCACAGATTGACGGTAGTTGCACAACTGCAAATCTTTTTGAGGGCAGGACAGGCAAGCTCCACACACTCCAGTCTGGGCCCTATCATGACAGGTCAGGCCTAGGGAGTGGACCCCGCGGGCTCAGACCTATTCCTCTGATAAGGTCAGCACCCTCGGTGTTCCAGCTCTCTGCCTGATTGGTGGATTCTGCCAGGAAGCTGGGCTTGCAGAAGGCTGGTGGGGAGCAAGAGAGCTGTAAGTCAGAGGGAGAATGCCAGATGGTTGGTCCTGGTGGTGCATGCCTGTAAGCCCAGCACTCAGAGGGCTGAGGCAGGGGGATCACTGCAAGTTTAAGACCACCCTGGGCTACAATGTGAGCTCAAGGCTAGCCTGAACTGTCTAGCAAGACCCTATCTCCAAAAAAAAAAAAAAAAAAAAAAAAAAAGGGAAAATGCAGAGGACAGTGCAAGACTAGTGACTGCATTAGCAAAGGGTTTGTGTCATGGACTGGTCTGGGTGGAGCCCTGGGACATGGGGAAGAGGTGACAGGCTGGAAATGGAGGTGTTGGATCAGTGGGTAGTGCTGGTGTCAAGTATCTCTGGAAGGTGAGGAAGAAATGTGCGAGGTTGGCTGGATTGAGGAAAACTGAAAAACTGACAATACTCAGGGTTTCATCCTGAGTGTTTAGAAAGATGGTGATGGGGAACAATGAGTTTCCTTTTCTAGAAGAGATAGGTAGAGGAAGGCTCAGGACAGCCCTTTTGGCTGTGGGCAGCATTCAGTTCTCTGGGGCTGAAAGAAGTCATAGGCTAACAACCTTGGAAATTAGGTTTCTGCTTTACACAAGTAGCACCTGTCACTTCCTCTGGAGCTATCTTGAACCCTACCAACCACTTCCTCACTCCTGGGAGCAGATTGGGTCTCTGTTCTTCCAAGCTCCCAGGGAGTGCAATGGTTCAGTTCCCAGGCTGAGGAAAGGTGAGAGGGACCTCTAGTCATCAGCTCCATGTCATCATAAAGGACAAAACCCAGGTGTCTTAGGTAAATGGAATCTAGGTTAATGGAGTCCACAAGTGAATGATCCAGAACCACAGTGAGACAAGCCAAGGGGGTCAACGTTACCTGCCCCTAGGCACATCAGCTCCCACAGCCCACCACTCCTGAGTCTGAACCCTGGTGCTACCTTGACTGCTGGGGGACTGTCATTCAGTCTCTGGGATTTTGCTGTTTCCCACTGAGATTAGGAAGGCCATGGTGCTCACAGCCCTGGTGGCTGGAGCTGACCCACCACAAAGTCAAGCCGGGGTTCCAGTGAGGTTAAGCAATCACCAGTGCCCAGAATATGTCCAAACCTGGCCTCTTTCCTCAAGGTTCTCAGGGCTGAGGCAGAGCCCAGAAGAACTCTGATGGCCATATGTCTACCTGGGCTGGGCTCTGGCTGGGTTCTACCTAGGACCACTAGAGAAGAGCCCTGCCCCCATTTCACAGCCCACTAATAGTCCACACACAACCTCGTGCGCACAGCACTGGCCTCTAGGCCAAATAGCTCTGGCCTGAGCAGGGGGACAGTAATCCTAGGCTGATCAGGCTAGGGAGGCAGTGCTGGGTGTGAGAGATAGCTGGGCAGAGAGCTGCTGAGGCCAGGCCTATGAAACTGCACTTTATTGGGTCCCAGACTCATGATAGAGGAACCAGAGTGGACTAAGGCAGGGATGGCAGGGAGGGAGGTACTAGGCCACCTGGGCCTTGTTTCCCTGAGGACAGACAGAAAAAGGGCCTTGCTGCCCAGCTGCCTGGACCCCTCAGCAGAGGGGGTGGGAATATGGGCTGCCTGCTGGGCAGTATCCTTGGCTCCTGACAAGATCCAAGGCCATGGGCTGCTGAGCTTTGCCAGCTGAACACCTGCTCCCTCAGTGCTTCACTTCCGGGCCTGCTCGTAGTTGTCCGTGAACCAAGTGCAGGTTTCCTTCACAGCTGTAGGGTAGGCAGACAAAAGTCAGCAGACAGGTGAAAGACGGGAGGAGGTGGGGCAGATGGAGGCCTCAGGGACATGAGGAAGTCACCTCCCAAGTGGTACAGACTGATAGGCACCTGGTGACCACATGTGAGGGGCACTCCACCCCTATCTCACAATAAGAAAGCTGAGGCCACAGTAGGGAACAGAAGGGAGAAGTACTAGGGGCCCAAGTCAATGGGGTAGGGCAGACAAGAAGCCTACAGTTGTATGACAGCAATTATCGAAAACTTAAGAGCTTACCCTGCTTGAAGGGTGTGAACTGGAAGTTGGGCAGGTAGGTCCGAAGCTTGCCATTGCTGGCTGTCTTCTTAAACTGCCCATCAGACTTGGTTGTATCAAACTGGGAGCTTTGGTCAAGGCCATAGCAGAGGGAACACCCCCACCCCCACTCAGCCTTGAACCTCAGTCTCTCTGCATGAGCACAGGCCCCTTCCCCCCAGCAGCCAGGGGGAGCACCACCAGCAAATAATATGCTGTTACTCAGTTGTCCTACACAGGTGGGCAGGTGCACAGTGACCCTCCATGCTGTCCCACCAACATCCCCTACCTGGAGACAAAGGATACTGTGACTTCTCCATGGAAGCTCATGGCCTCTACCACAGCCTCAGCTGCCTCCTTGATAGAGACTTCATCTTCCTCACCCACTGTAGAGAGCAATGGGCCAGTGGGCAGTCAAGGCTCCTGCCCAACCCCCACAGGCATTCCAGGGAAGGCATGAGTTCTTCCCCACTGTGAGGATGAGACTCTCCACAGCATGAGGGCAAGCACCTGAGAGGATGATGGGCTCCACTTCACTGTACTCCCGCAGGACCCAGATGAACAGCCGGGCCAAGTCCTACAGGTGGGACAGGTAGGTCAGAGCCCACAGTGACAACCAGTGCCGCTGATAGGGAGGCCACAGTGCCACCTAGGCTCAGTCAGACCACAGCCAGGGCTCAGCCTGGACAAGGTCCTTCCCTGAGGAGGCTCTTTTCCCCGCTAAGCTGTACCGTGCTGCAGCCACCCTGACAGCCCAATTGGCCACCCTTTGGAGAAAGGATGTTTCCCCTGTACACACCAGTGAGTAGATGAATTGCCTCCGTGGCTTCCCAGTACCCCACACGGTCAGGGCTGAGCCGCTGCCTGAGGTTCAGGGGAGGGGCAGATGTCAGAAGACTCCAGCCAGGCCGGGTCCTCCTAAGAAAGCTGGGACCCGGTCCTGTGGAGACCCAGGCTGGGTGGCCACACTCACTCTTGGCCAGGTGCACCTTGTGGATGAGGCCAGGAAGTACGTGGCCATCCTCGATGTTGAAGTTGTCATGAGGGCCAAAAACATTGGTGGGAATGACTGCGGTGAACGTACAGCCGTGCTGCTGGAAGTAGGCCCTGCAGTGCGACAGTATCTACTGCTCTCCCCTGACTTCAGCCCACTGTGCCTCTACTAGCCTCTTACAGATGCAAAGACAAGGAGGATAGAGACCAGTGCCCACCCAGCTGATCCCATCCACACACGGGAGCTTGAACCCTCTTCCCACTCTCCCAGCCAGGCTTGGGCAGGACGCTGGAGAAGGACCTGTTCTGCACGTCAATCATCCTCTTGGCATAGGAGTACCCAAAATTGCTGCTGTGTGGAGGCCCGTTGTGGATCTGTGGGAGCAGAAGCATAGAGGCCTTCACAACCTGATCTTGCCCAAAGCCCAGGCCCCACCCCCAGAAGGTTCCATCCCTCACCATGGTCTCATCGATGGGATATGTGGTCTTATCAGGGAAGATACAGGTAGACAGGCAGGACACCACCTTGCGGATGCCCATCTCAAAAGCAGAGTGCAGGACGTTGTCATTGATGTGTACATTCTTCCTCTGCAGAGGTAGAGCCGGGACATATCAGACTTCCACGGCAGGCCTGCTCCTCCAAGGACAGAGGGAGGAAAAAACCCTGGCCCCTTGAATATGGGCAGTAACTGTAGCTGTTTGTTCTGTCCCCAGGACAAGACACAGCCTCCCAGTGTGACCTTGCAGAAACAAGTGCCCCTGCCAGGGATATCGGAGGGTTCTATCTGCCATTCTCATGGGGACTGCAGAGGCCAGGGCTGGGGGCAGAAGATGAAGGAGCCCTGGGAGCTCAATATGGCCCCCCCACTTACACAGAGAAGGCTCCTCTACATCCCCATACCAGAGGACCCACATCCAGCTCTACTTCCCATGACCTGTCCTATCTCCTCCCCTGGCTGCAGTTCACTTCCCTGAATCAACATGAGATAGCCAGGACATTTGGACTGGCCTTGGGACAGGGAGGAAGAGAGAGGTGGTAGCCAGGCAGGGTGCTGGAAAGGCAGATACAGACAGAGGGCCTTTAGTGGCAGGATTCCTGGTGGGAGCCCCTGCTGACCCCAGTGCCTGGTAAAGGTTAGCTAGAGCAAGGCTACTGCCTGGAGGCAGATGGGCCAACCCTCAAGGTCACAGTCACCAGGGGAAGAATACATTATGCTCCTCCTTCCCAGGGTATACACCACAGCTAACACAGCACCCCAGAGTGTGTGATGGGCCTGGCTCAGAGGAGCTTGCCAGAAACACCATGAAAACCTGAGGCTCTGGCATACCAGGGGGCTCAGGAGGCGAAACCAGCCCCAAGCCATAGGGCTCATGTTGCCTTAAGATCATTAATCATCCCAGCACTGGGAGGTTGATACAGCAGGATCATTTCGAGTTCAAGACCATCCTGGGCCACAAAGTGAGCTCAAGGCCAGCATGAACTGCATAAGGAGACCCTGTCTCAAAAAGACACACACAACACACACACACACAGAAGCTCACCAATCCTAGGTCAGCTCCACAGCTTTTGTGTTGAGCCAAATGCCTCCAGGCCCGTCTGCATGTCCTTCTGCCCACATCACCCAGTGTGGGCCATGGGAAGCCTACCCCCTAGGAGCCACCTCCACCAAGCTATGCCAAGCACTAATCCTCAGGAACTTCCTGAGGTAGGAACATGAGCCTGTTGAGAGTAGAAAGCCTACCAGAAAGTTCCCAGCTCCTTGATCCCGCAACTTTTGTCCCTCCAACTTACCCAAAAGTCCAAATTGTATTTGATATTCCGGAACAGGCCCCCCACCATTGCAGCAAGATGGATGACATGGGTGGGCTGGATTTTCTGGAACAGGGCTTTAGTCTGTGCTGCATCCCTGGATGGGGAGCCAGGCTGTTAGGGGCCACAGGAGGCCTGAGGGAACTATCAGTAGGGATTAGTATAGCAGGTACAGGAGCTGGGTGGGAACGTGGCAGGACAGACAGCCAAGAGCAAGGCTAAATTCAGTGCTTAGCAGAAGGAAGGGTGTGCACTTGCGGGAAGCAACAGGAGAATGTTTACCCAGAGCACAGTCAGCACACCCAGGCCAGGCCTGACACCTGGCACGGAAAGTCAGACTTGTGGCTATTGGTGGACTCACACTTCAGTGTGGAGAGGGCACTAGATGGGGGTTGGAGAATCCTGGGGACTAGTCTCAACTCACGTGAGGTCTGCATCTTTGGATGAGACAAACACCCATTCCTCTCCTGGCAGGCCAGCACCCTCCGCAACCACCTTCTGGATGGCTCGGCCCACCAGTCCAGAGCCCCCTGTCACTAGGATCCTCATGTGATCCTGGGGTTCACCCATGTTGGCTGCACCTGGAGGGTCACATAGTGAGGGTGAGATTCTCCAGACTCCTCCAGCATCCTATTTCCTAGAGCAAGAGGCAAGAGCCCACAGGCAGGCAGTCTGACCATGCTGGGTGTAGCCTTCCATCGTTCCCTAGGAAGGCCTCTCTGCCTAGGTCGCTACAATGCCCCGGAGACTACTGTCCCAACACACGACGCCTCCAGGCAGAGAAACAGTACATCCTATGCCCTCCAGTAGACCAGAGGGGAGGCACATATCCTTGGAGATGGGGCGCCCGACGAAATGTGGAGGCTGCTCCCAGACAAAGCCTACATGCTACAAACAGGCAAGGGGCGGTGCCCGCGTTAGCAGTCCTATCCCACCGGTCCGGACTGGTGCCCGTGAGTACGCGCGATCCTGATTCATCCAAGGCAGGTCGCACCGTTGGCTGGACGGCCTTGGGTGCCGCTACCCTCCAGAATCCACCCTGGAAATCTGCCCTGCCCCAGCGGCAGGTCTCCATCACCAACCCGACAGGAGGGCTCTTGCCCCACATTATGCGCCCTTGACCACACGGGCAGACCAATCGAGGCCCATGGAGACCTTACACCTGGGTGCTCACTCACGGCTCCGATCCCGGCCTGCAAAGAGCTGTTTGTCTCCCTGTGCCACGTCTCCAAGTTCCTGTTGCTGTGCCAAGCTCCCTCACCTGAATCCACCCCTCCGCCAGAAAAGCCGCTTCCGGCGCCTCTAGTCTTCTGGTCCAGCGCCTGCCAGGTGGAGAGGCGGGGCTCGCCTGCGGCACTCTGGGAAATGGAGTTCTAGTCCTGCACCCGTGCGGCCCGTGAGCTTCTGGGAAACAGCGGGGTTACTGGGAAATGTAGTCGAAGTCACCCTGCCTGCTAGGAAGTCGCAGGTCTTTTGAATTCGCTGGCCTGCCAGCAAAAACGTCACGCCGCAAGCCAGAGTTCCTGCGGGGGCGCAGCGGGAATAGGAGGGAGCAAAAAGGTGGCGTGTGCCAGGTCTCCGGAGGTCGGAGCAGTTTTAGGGCGAGGCGGCGGACAATCCTCTTGGAGATGTACTGCTGAGCGACGCGGCAGAGTATAGGTGCGCGCCACCATGCCCAGTCTCAGTTGCCATCTCAGCGTGCCCTGGGGGCAGGACTGGCGTGGCAGGCCCAGGGATTGAACACCCGGTCCCTGCACCTGCTTGCAGGCGCTTTAATCTGCTGAGCTATTTGGCTGGCCCTTAGCTATGGATCTCTTTGTCATGCAGAAATTTTAGTTAACCAGTTTTGAAGGCTAATTTTGCAGAATATAAAGTCTAGGTTATCCACAGGTGATGGTGAATGCATATAGTCCCAGTTCCTAAAGGGTAAACGAGGAGGAGGATTGCTGCATTCAAGACCAGCCTGGACTGATCTTGTGAATTCAATCTAGTGAGTTCAAGGCCATCCTGAACTACATAGTGAGACCCTGTCTCAAAAAAAACCACCTTCACATTAAAAATAAATAAATAAATAAATAAATAAAAGCCTAGGATATATGTTGATAATTTTCTTTTCGGGTTTGAAAAATTTTGCTTTAAGCTCTCCTGACTTTCAAGGTTTATGGCTGAGATATCTGAAGTCATTCTGATGGGCTTGCCTTTATTGATATCTTGCTGTTTTTTTGTTTTTGTTTTTTTTTTTTTTAACAGCTTTTAATATTTTTTCCTTTTGTTGAACTTTTGGGGTTTTGATTATGCGTCCTGGAGAGGTTCTTTTGTGCTCATGCAAACGTAAGCAAAGAGAACTGCAGTATGACTGCCACCTGGCGGAAGCAACTGGAAGTACATCAATTGCAAGAAACAGCCAGCTCTGTTAAACCTTCAAAAGTTAATGATGAAATTTTTAGAGAAAAATATATATTGAGCTGGGACCATCAATTGCAAGAAACAGCCAGCTCTGTTAAACCTTCAAAAGTTAATGATGAAATTTTTAGAGAAAAATATATATTGAGCTGGGACCATCAATTGCAAGAAACAGCCAGCT
>PVKN010018945.1:0-16594 GCA_004027915.1 Capromys pilorides | reverse complement strand
GGAAAATGCCATCTTAGGATTCATAGTACTGGGAATATAAACATTTTGGAAATATATATATATTTACATTTGCATAGGATCTCATCCGTATTCTTAATATTTACGAGCACAGGAGGTACAATCCAGCTAGACAGCACCACGGAGTGCACCACCGAGTGTCACCAGAAGATGCTCCTACCAGAGGCCTGGGCTGACCTCAGGTTTTAGCAGGCCTCCTTTAGAAAATGGCAGTGAGTGCTATGGCTTGGCGCTTAGTTCCTGGAGGCTGCCCTTGCAAGGTCCTTGGAAGAGGGGGTGTGGGGCCAGCGACCCTGCTGGGGAGGCGCAGGGGACACCTCGTGACTCGCAGCAGCTCCTGCAGCTCCTCCTCCTCCTCCATGCCCTCTTTATGCACAAGTCTGGGGCACGACACTGCCAGAGCCCAGGGGCTGTCGCTCGTGCTGGTGAGGATGGGTAGCTCAAGACACACGAGGAGAGGGATGCCCTCTGCCACGGCTTGCTGAAAATCAGTTGCTGTGGTGAGAGTGTGGCGAGGCAGGACCTCCGGAGGCCTCCGAGTGCTTTAGTGCCTTGGCTCTGGGAGTGGGCTGCAGGCCGAAGGGTGTGCTCACAAGGGTGTCCTCTGGCTCATGTGCTCTCCTGCCCTATGCCATGTGATGGCACCACAAAAGTCCTTGCCAGATGCCAGAGCCACGATATGGCCTCAAGAGCCATGAGCCAAATAAATGAATATTTTGTATAAGCGACTCAGTCTGAGGCATTCTGTTACAGCAACGAAGAGTGGCTAAGGTGATTTTCTGCCTCCTGCGGGACGCTGCAGCATCTGAGACACCCCTACTCTAGCCCTAGGTCCCAGTAAGGCTGCGCTTGGACCGGGAAGGCACAGGAGAGGAAGGAGAAGGCCCCGCTCCGGTGCCCACTGAGCTTCCACCCTGCATGGGAGGCCTGACTCTCCTCTGAATGGAGTGGGGCCTCTGCCCTCCTGACAAATCTGTACCCTTCGGGCACGCTCTCCCTGTCTTCAGATAACAGAAACAAATGAATGGTTGGGAAGTCAAAGTTTCTTTCACTCTTCCTTTCACACATCCATTTATAAGCATCTAAATAATAGAGTCCAGGGAAAATGCACAGGGACCCTACTACTGTTGCTACCTTGGGAAAATTTCCTACCTTTCCAACTTTTTCCTTTCACTTACTTGAAAATATAGATGATGTACATAAAGTTCCCAGCATATGGTAGATACTGACACTGGTACTCCTTGTATGCCCACTCCATGAATATATAGATGGATCAACCCAAACTGCTCTATGGAAACCCTGTCAGTCAGCTCTCTGTGTCTGGAACAAAATACCTGAGAATAGCAAGTTAAAGGAGGAAAGGTTTATTTTGGCTCATGGTTAAGAGGATTCAGTCCGTGGTAGACTGATGCCATTGCTGTCATTATTATGGGCTGAAAGACCATCATGGTGGTGAGACATAGGAAACGTGTGCACACACACACACACATACATGCACATACACACACACACACACACACACACACACACACACGGGGTGGGGGCCCTCCAACTAGGTCCCACCTCCCCCAGTCTCCACCACCTGCTCACTACCCAGTCAATTATGAATTCATCAACAGACTGGTCCACTGATAAGCATCCAGCCACCTTTCTGAAGACCCAATCTCTGAACGCTGCTGCATTAGGGGCCACGCCACCAATGTGTGAGCTTCAGGGGACATTGCATATGCAAAACATAACCAAAACACACATTCCACTAAGTCTGTACCTTTTGTAGAGGGGCCCTGCAGTGCACTCATGGTCCGCATGCCCTGGGCCCAGGCTGGGTGCTGGGATGACCCCGATCCTGGAGTGGCTGGATTCTCTTCTATCCGCTTCTGCACGGCCCATTAGAAGCCACTGTGGCTTCTCAGCAGTATCCCAGCTGCTCTTCCCACCTGAGGAGACCTGGCTTGCATAGAAAGGCAGGAGAAGAGCAAAGCCACCGGCCATGGTCCTGCATTCCCAGACGGTGCATGGGTGGCGGCTCCTGCAGAGAGAAGAGCCGAGCCACGTCATGGAGACGCTGGCACAGTGCTTGGAAGTCCACAGCGCAGAGACGGGAGGCAGTGAGGCTCCAAATGAGCAAATGTTTGGGCGCGAGGGTGCCAGAGCAAAACTGCCTGCGTGGAGGCCCAGTCCCTGTTCCACTCAAGTCACACATGTGCTAAGAGGCTGCTGGCTCTGTGCGGCTGGTAGACATCGGCTGACAGATTGGGGATCCGATAAGAGGCTGTTGATTTCGTTTGTGCAGTGTCGGAGATGAATTTTAACAGTTAAAATTGGGAAGGAAAAAAATATAAAAAAGAAAGCCCTAGAACGTTGCCAGCATCACAACACTGGCTGTTTCTCATAAGGGATTTCTGGAAACTGTTCAGTGCCAGAGCTGGAGAAGCCTATTTATAAGGGGCTTTCTGTCATGCGCCTTCTGAGCGAACCAAGCCGTACACACAGAGCAGAAGCAAAAGGAGGTGGCTGCAGGCGGGGGTGGCAGGCCTTGGCCCTGTGGGAGTGGCTTTCCTTGAGGTCCTTTTTTCCCTTTGCGAGCACAGAAGCGTCTCGCTCCAGAGCCTCCATCCTGAGGGCACCATAGATCCGCACACAAAGCTGGAATGACAGTGATGAAGAAGATGGCTAACAACTGTACTCTGCAAAGAGAAACATTGAAAAGCAAAGCTCCGTCTCTCCAGAAACTATTATGCGAAAGTTAAAACGTCGAGTGTGCATTCACCTGTCCAAGGGTGTGTGTTTTGGGAAGTCACTAAAACCAGCATCACGCGAGCCTAAAGGGCGATGGCATCTGAGACGTGAGGGAGAGGCACAGGCAGCCGCGACACCCATTTGCTGCCCTGGGCCTGGACTTCTCCAGATGTTACCAGCTGTCAGTTACTGTGGCAAAATGTCTGAGACAATCAGCCTAAAAGATGATTCTTTTGGTGCATGGCCTCAGCGGTTTCAGTCTATGGTCTTGTGGCTCTGCCACTTTGGACCTGCGGTGGCACAGAGCGTCGCAGAAAAAGTGTGGTAGAGAAAGCCGTTCGCATCATGGAGGCCAGGAAACACACAGACTGACCCGAAGGGACCCGGTTTCCAGGCTCCCCTTCAAAGGCCACGCCCCCAGTGACTTCACTTCCTTCCACTAAGCTCTTCCACTTAAAGGTCCCCCTACCTTCTAATAGCTCTATCCCTGGAAAGGAACCTTGCATACTCGGGACATTGGGGGATGCTCCAGATCCAAACTATAGAACTCGCCAAGTTGCATTTGGTTCTATACAGATTCTTTCTCTCCTAGGGTTCACTAAAAGATAAGGTAGCAAACAATCCTTTATATTCAAAAGCCCTGTACAATTTCCAGATGTTTCTTTATATACTATACTATACTATACTATACTATACTATACTATACTATACTATACTATACTATACTATACTATATTATGACTGGCTCAGCCTGCCCTGGGGTGAGGCTGGCACAGCACGTGGCTCCTGGGATGCAACCGCGATCCCTGTGGTTGCCTAAGTTTGCCTAAGCAGGCGCTTTAGATCACTGAGCCATTTTGCCGGCTCCCAATGCTTCTAAAACACCCTGCCTGGCCCTTATTCCTTGCCAGGATGGTAGGCATCCCAGGACATTTGCACTAAGGGGAGAATCACAAGGTTACGAAGATCACAAGGTTAAGAGTGGGTCTCTGACTTTAGAACCGAAGCCTTTCCATTATCCTCCAGGGTCTCCCTCTAAGGGAGAAGCGGCCTAGGTTCCCTTCCAAAAATGAGAATCACTTCCAGCCCAAGTTATGGCCAGTGCTGATGACATCTCGGGGCATGTGAGTTCACTGCTCCGTGAACTGTCAGGGCCTGTCCCTTGGAACCCTATACATAGAGCATGTGAGTCATGCCTGCATAGAATGAACGTGTCATGGTGACAGATTACTTTCACCCTTGCAGAGGACCACCCCCTTCTAACAGCGCTACTGGAGTGAGTGCTTGGTGACTGAGGGGACACATGAAATCTTGAAATTATACCCCAAAGAAGGTTTTGTCTAAGAACTAAAGCACTGTAAACCATGTTGAGGAGGGACACGTTAAGCTGGAGGCTTTAGGGTGGACTTTTATGTATTCTTGTCCTTTGTTTTTAGGGACCACCAAGTGCTGGCTGGTGGCCATCCCTGGAGGGGGCCTCACACACCTGGCCTCTGTCCCAGGCAGTGTGGCTTGAGTTTGGCTTCAAGCAAAAGGACTCCCCCAGCCTCCTTGCACTCTGGCAGAGAGCAAGGATATAACCGGCACCCTAAAAACAAAAGCACCCTTAAAATCATCAGTGTAGGAAGTATCCCTCTTCTCTCCCCATACCCCCTTAAGCCCTTGGTCATACAGTGTCTGGTCAAACTTGCTGTTGGTAAGAGGTCAGTGAGGATCTTCCAGGTGCATGGCTCCTCACACTGCGTCCCATCACTCCCAGAATCATCAACCACCTAATACTAGGGGACAATTAGAAGGGAGAAGAGTTCTAGGTCACATGACACTGGAGGGACTTGGGGGATTTCCAACAATATAGGGGCTCTGTTCCTTTCAAAGGTCCCTACTATAGCTGGTCCCTATAGGCCTGGAATTGAGGATGGACTACAGGGAGAAATTGATGCCAACATTGTCCTGAGTGACACTGTTGCCACCATGTCAACCAGTAACAAACTTAACAATTTTGTTTATATCAATATAGATGTGATGAGAATCTTTAGAAAATGGGCTGCACGAGTGTTGGGAATTGAAAAATCAGTGCTGCGAATCATATGAAATGACCCTTAATCATGTAAAGCTATGCGACCACCTGCAGGAGCAGTGTGTATATGTGCCTGCAACTTATTTATATTTGGGGTTTTCTCATAAGACAAATCATAGAACATTGAAACCTGTGTCTGATTTATTTTGCTTAACATTATAGTCTCTAGGTGCACCCAAAGTCCCACAAATGGCTTCAGTGTATCCTTCTTTTCAGCTGAATAGTACTCCATCGTGTATAAGTACAGAATTTTCCTTGTCCATCATCTGCTTGTGGACACCTAGGCTATTTCCAAGATTTAGCTATTACGTGTTGTGCTGTGGTCAATACGGGTGGCCACGCACCACAGTGATATGAGGTCTTTAACTCTTAGGAAGATACCTAGAAGAGAAACAGCTGAGTAGAACAGAACGGAAATTTGTAGAGTTCTAAGGCCATGTACGGCATCACCCTCTTTCTTTCTTTCTTTCTTTCTTTCTTTCTTTCTTTCTTTCTGTCTGTCTGTCTGTCTGTCTGTCTGTCTGTCTGTCTGTCTGTCTTTCTTTTGCTTGCTTGCTTTCCTTTTTCACTTATATATTTGGTACAGGGTCTCACTATGAAGCTCAGACTCGTAGTGATCCTCTTGTTTTCAGCCTTCTCAGCGCTGGGATTATAGGTGTGGCTCCACCACACCCAGACTCAGTTGCTGGCTCAGTGCACCCCCGGGGAGGGCCTGGCATGGCATGCGGGGCTAGGAATCAGACCCTGGTCCCTGCACTTTCCAAATCAGGTGCTTTGTCTGCTGAGCTATCTCACCAGCCCTTACACCACCACTTTCTATAGATGAGATGGAATGGTATGTGGGTGTCTGAAGTGACGGGTGTTCCTTAGGGGTGTCTTTAAGGGAACAGTTGTGCTGGCTTCGCTCCAGATGCCATTAGGTTTTTCCTGCTGCTCACCCCATACAACCCTGTGGCCCCTCATCCTGCATTTAGCTCCTTGCCCTCCCTGGCTCTGCACACCCTCTTTCTGCCTATCCCTGCCCCCCCACTACCCCTGAGGGGCAGATGTACATCCTCACCAGGACGCAGCTGCTCTCGGACAGTGGGGCTCATCTACAAACATGGCAGACGTCCCCCGTCAGACCCTGTGCACATGGGCTCAGCACTGCTGCCTCTGACATGGAGAAAGAAAGCCCAAGAGAAGGAAAAGCCAGCATCAGGGCAGCAGGGCGGACAACGCCTTGCATGAAGTGCCTGTGGGAGGGGCCTTGTCCCTGTGGTGGGAGCAGGTGACAGAGGGAAGTGCAGGTGGACAAGCGATGCTTTCGCCTGTGTGTCCAGAGAGATGCTTGTCATGGGCTCTAAGTACAATCACGTGGCAGAGCAGTCACCAGAACTTCGTCTCCGAAGATGGAAAGTCTTCTTCCATCCATCCACAGCTCCCTGCTCCTCCCCTCCAGCTCCTGGGAGCAACCATCCTGTTTTTAATATATAATAATGCTCAGTATTTCATATAAATGGAATCATATAGCACTTGTCTTTTTGTGACTGCATGAGTTCACGTTCCTACCACCTGCAAGTTTCACCCTTGTGCCATGTGTCACACATTCCTTTTACAAGCTGAATAATATCTATCTGTCTGTCTATCTATCAACTGTTATATCTATCATGTGTCTCTATCCTCTCTCCCTCTCTCTCACACACACACACACATACACACACAGACACACATACACACATGGACAGACACATACATGCTGTTTATCCACTCATACTTCAGTGGTCACTGGGTTGATTCCATCCTTGGACTATTCTGGATAACGCTGGATATTGACCCACAGCAACTGTCTGTAGAGCCAAAATAACTGGATTCGGTATGTCGAAGAGATATTTGCCCACCATATTTATTGCAGCACTATTCACAATATCCAACATATGAAATCAACATAAATGCTTATCAGTGAGTGAATGAATGTATGGGTAAAGCAAATGATTTATGTACAGGTTGTGTGTGTCTGCATGCATACACATGTGTGTGTGTGTGTGTGTGTGTGTGCAAATCAGTGTTTCAGTCACTTTTCTCATTGCTGGAAACAAATACCTAACACCTACAACCTAAAGCAGGCTCAGAATAGGAGTCCAACTGGCCCTTCTGAGTACAATGCCCTGGGACTCTGCTCACTGGAAAGTTTTTTACTTCTGGAATCTTGAGCCAACAAAGGTTGGAGTCTTGCTAATTCCTCAGACGCCCTCAAAGCATCTTTATTAGGGTCATAATACAAAGCACTTGGCAACTTTTTAATACTAATCCTTTCAGCAACCAAGCTGTTCTTGGCTAAAATTTTGTAGATCCCAACTTTGCAGGAACTTCCTTTCTGGGGAAGTTGAAAGCTCAGAATCCCTTGCTGCTGCCATTTGTTCTTCATTCTCAGCATAGACGTGACTAAAATGCCCCACCAGTACCCATGCCACAGCTTAAATGTTGGGTTACCTTGGAACTTCTGTTGCCAGAATAGTCTTCCACCCTTAACCTATGTCCCCCACAAAGTCTCAGAACATAAGCAAATTGTAGAAAATTCTCTTCCATAGCACAATGCACATGTCCTGGACTCCAACAGTCAATGAAATACTTATTTCCAACTGAATCTTTCTGAAGCTGACCTTTAGTGCCTGTGCTTACATCAGATTCTGGTCTCCTGAGCCCTCACAAGAACTTTCCCCCTAAGTTTGACTTACAGCATTTTACAGCTGGCATCTCAAAATCCTCTTAAACTCTTCCTACCAACCAGTTCCAAAGGTGTCTAAATCACGTGGTCAAGTACAATCACGGCAAAGATCCCACTCCTGGTGCCATGATGCAGTGACCTCCCGAAGCTCCTCTTATGAGCACACGAGGCCCTTGCAGGACAACTAGATTAAACTGTCACAGTGGACTACTGCTCAGCCCTGAAAAGAAGGACGTCCTGTCACTTGTGCCTGGAGGACATTATGCTGAGTGAAATAAGCCAGCTCTCCCGCCCCCAAGACAAATGCCACACCCTCTCATTTATATGTAGAGCGCAAAAAGTCCAGCACCTAGACACAGAAGCTAGAAAGGTCATTACAAGGGACACAGGGAAGGTGTAGGGAAGATGTTGCTCAAAAGGTAAACATCAGTTAGGAGCAATAAGTTCAAGGCAGCCACTGTACAGCACGATGGTGAGAGTTAATAATGACATCCTGGGTACAAAACATTGCTCAGCATCAATTTTAAGTGTTCACACCACTGAAATGAAGTGTGTGCAGTAACGCATATGTTGATTAGCTTGATTTAGCCATTCCATAATGTATATATACCAAAACATTATGGTATGCACCATAAATATATACAAATTTTATTTGCTGATTTTTTCAAAATGTGTTATTTCACTGAGACAAAAACAACAAATCTGAGAGAATGAACCAATAGAGAGACCACGACCACCATTGTCTGTGCCCAAACATGGAGAGAAGGAGTGGACCTCTGTGTGTGTGTGTGTGTGTGTGTGTGTGTGTGTGTGTGTGTACTTCTGTCTCAGCTTCCTACCCTGCCAAGCAGGGAGGCAGTCAAGAAGCTGAGACCCAGCCCACTTGCTGCAGGAGAGGACCCCAAAGCCCAAAAGGGCTCAGGAAAAGGGCAGTGGGGCTCGCTCTGAGCAGGTGTGCAGGAGGAGACCCGCTCGGCCTGTATTCAAACAAGACAGGCCCTGGAAAGAGCTGTCCCTGGGTGAAAACAAAGCACAGAGAAGCTGCCCTGCTTGTTTAGCGGCCGCAAAGAACTTCTAACCAGAGAAATGAAGCCCACAGAAGAAAGCAGGAGACCTGGAGGCCACTCTCCGACAGGACGACACGGATTTGGCAAGGGGTAGATCAGGCTGAGTGCTGGCGGCGGCGGCGGCGGCGATGAGACGCGGCAGCCAGTGGTCATGAAATATTTATGAATGGGGAGTCAATGCTGCATTCTGCAGTGCAGCGCTGGGGAAAGCAAAGTTTCAGGAACACTGTAATAGCAAAACCCTCCGTTAATTATCGGAAGCAAGTTAGAACGCCAGTTCCTATGGCAACGGGGTCCCCAATGGATTTTGTGCTTTTCTTTCTTCTTTTTTTTCATTTTTTTAAAACTGCTCCCATTTACCGTGGTGCATTGCATTTGTTTTCTACCAGAGGTTTTGTGCTTGTCCTTTGCAAATGAATTCATCCTGTCCTCCGAGCGGCTGGGGCTAGAGAGCAAACGATAGGCCGCGGCCTGGGAAAGCTCACGCGTTATGCAATTTTGAGCTAATGCACTGTAAGCACATTGCTGGCGGCTGTGAACACCGACACTGGACAGGATGTAGAGGGCCAAGCAGGGGCAGGGCTGCAGGGACAGCTGGAAGCATCGGTGAGGAAGGGGCTATTTCAGCTCCCTCAGCCCCATGGCCTTTGCCAACTAGGCTCACCCTGGGGATGACTGTGGACCAGGCCAGAAGCTTGGTGCAGCCACAGAGAAGCCTAATTCTTGCACGTGAAACTCAGCCACAGAGATCTTTGGGGTAGAGATGTGGGAAGCACTGTGGCCTGACTCCAGGAGAGCAGGCCGCCCCTGCGGGGGTGGTGGGTGGTGGGGGGTGGAGCGGCACTGCCTGACCCACCAGAGGCAGGTTCTCCTTTGCTCCAGCGTTAGCCATCTCTCCCCTCCCCAGCTCACAGGGAAGGCTTGTTGGGCAGGCTTTAGACACAGCTGTTCCTAGGCAGCGGTTCCGTGATTACCTGGATTCCAGGGACTGCTCTTCACAGGCGCATGTCCCAGGCTGCAGGACAGATGCAGCCACTCTCAGGCACAGTGCAGAGGTCGGCAGTGACATCCTATATCTTACCCTGCTATGGACAAATGGCTCTGATGACCCAGGGCCCACAGTCCACCACTCATGCAGGAGAAGGGGGTGCGTGTGTCCTCTCTCAGGCCTGCAGCTTGCGGCTCAGGGGTCCTAACTCCTTGGTAGCCTCATAAAGAACAGGGGTACCCTGCTACATAGCCCAGGATGGTGAATCAGTCTTGGGGGCAGACCGTAGAGACCTCCAAGCCACAGCACTGTGCCAGGCTCCAGATAAATTCCTGCTGTTCCGGAAGTGCATGCCTGGCTCTGCTGAGCTTTCTGTGCTGTCAGAGGACTCGCAGCAGCACGTGCGGGGAGGACCTGGAGGGTGTCAGAGAAGGATTCAGGTGGAACTGTGTATGCACACTTGTGGGTAGACTCTCACCCACAGTGGTAGCAACGTGACTCCTCTCATGGAGCTCACCACCCTCTGGGGGCAGATGGGCCCTGGCAGTGATCCCGGACACATTGCCTACACCTCCTGATTTCCCCACTTAGACTTCTCCCTTGGGGCAGACCTGCAAAGCCCAGGCCACTTACTCACCAGCATGGTGTGGGGAGGGACATAGAGGAGCAGGAATGGGGACCAGGCTCATCCTTTGGGCCACGCCCCTGCACACCTTTGTGGTCGTCATCACCTGTTCCGCTCCATGCAGGAGGATCGATCACCTCCTCCACTTCACAGTGAGGAAGCAGAGGTCAGGCAAGGAAGCCACTTCCCAGGCTGCCTGGCTCTGAGAGGCAGAGCTGGGCCCCACATCTACTGTCCCTGTCCCCAAAGCCTGTGCCAGCTTCTCACTCGCTGGTCTCTGTGGGCCTATACCAGGCCCCATTGGCCTCGCCTGGATGTCCAAATGCCCGGAGGTGGCACAATGTGACCTGGGGCATGCCAGGAAGGGTCAGAAGGTCTAGGCAGCATTGCTGGCATTTGAGGGCGTCCTGTGCAACTTCCCAAGTCAGAAACTTAATCTGCAGGTCTTGGTGGTGTTCGGAAGTGTGGTCTTGGGAAGACAATGTGAGTCACAAGGGGTCACATGGCATTCAGGGCTTTATAAGAAGAAAACAGGCCTGAGCCAGTGGCAGGTGGTGCCCTGTGTTGCATCATGGAGCAGCAAGAAGGCACTAGCCAAGTGCCAGGCAGAGGTGGGCACCAGCAGCTAGAATTTCCAGGCCTCCAGAGCTATGAGCCAAACCTATTCTTTACAAATTACATGGTCCCAGGTATTTTGTTTTGGTAACTGGCATTGGGGCAAGGCAGAGTTTCCCCTTCCTGCCATAAAATGCAGACTTTTGGGCCTGCCTTGGGATGCTTTAATTAGCTCGGCAGCATGCTTAAGGGAGTGGTAAGCAATCCACTCTCCCATTGCAGAGTGCGGGCTCATGCCTACTTTGCTGGTATTGGAGATGAGCAGCAAGCTTATTCTGGTGCCCTCCATAATGAGCTGGGGCCCCGAGGCTCCTCAGGGACAGAGCACAGCTCCCTGCAGGTGGCCTTGGTCTCCCATGCAGTTTAGTTTGTTCCCTGGGATCCTTCAAGGCAGCACCACTGCTGGCCTTCTCAGGAGTCACATGCATTTCTGTAGAAGGCACTGTGGTCACCAGACCTATGCCCAAGGACAGGCGAGGGCGAGGGGTCACCACCAGCATCCTGCGGCAGCTGGACCCCTGGAAGTGTCCCCTGACTGCACCTAGGCAGCCCTCGTCCGCCCCTCGCAGCAGGCACTAGATTCTGATTACTGTCGGGTGTCAGTGTCTTTGCGTAGAAAATGAAGATGCCGGGAGAAGCCATGGATAGGGCCTGCACAGGAAGCCGACTGAGCCTCCAGGCTGCCCCAGGCACAGTGCTGGGGTCCGCAGCTGAGCTCAGCGCTGGCTTACGGCAGACACCCGTGCATGTCACCTGCACGCATCACCCGCCCTGCTGTGCCTCAGCCATGGTCTACTAAACTTCCTTTGTTTCTCCAATCTGAAAGCGAAAGCTGGCGCCCATCCTCAACTGGGGAGACACTCACTCCACCCCAGGGGCAGCCACTGACCCACACCATCACACCTGCCTTGCCTTGGTGTTTGCTTAACTGGCCCTTGATTTTTCTGGCTTGATGGAAAGATGGGTCCTCAGCAGGAGATACCAGGAGGCTCTGCTTAACCCAGGCTGAGAAGATGCCAGGCTGCTGTGAGCAGTTGCAGGCTCTGCAGGGTTGCCCCTGTTGTGGTGGGAAGATGCCCCTGTGCGCGCCTGACTCCTGGAGCCTGTGTCCCACCTGTGGGAATGTCCTGTGGGCCTCTGTCTCACTGTGGCCCTGGCTGAGCTGTGGATGAAGAGAGCAACCCAGGCACATCTGTCTCTCAGCTGACACTTGAGAGCTTGACTCACTCAGACCCTGGAAGGCCAAATTGGGAGCCCTGAAGAGTGTGGAGGAAGAGAACGATGCAGTCAAAGCCACGCTGCCTGGGGATGACAGCAGCTGCCTCAGAAGCTGTGCAGCATTCTCTTGGGAGTCAAGCTCTCTGAGCCCCAGCCTCTCACTGGTGATATGAGAGTAACACTGTGGTGCAAGCTTGGGCCAAGGCTCGCACATAAGAAGGTGGGGAGAGACCTGTGGTCTCCATGACTCTCCGGGATGTTTGAGAGCACCTGCTGGTATGGACAGCTGTGGAAGGCTGCCGGGGTGGGGGGCACCTGCCACGGAGCACTCCAAATAGCCAGGGGCTGCATGCCCACAAGGACAGGAAGTCCTGCAAGCAGCCAGCTCCAGGGTCCCCGACTGTGGGCTCAAGCCTTGGCACAGCTGGGTGCCCTGCGGGATGCTAAGGAATCACTCTGGGCCTTTGCCCCTCCCTCTGAACAGTCTGGTGGTGGCAGCAGCCTATGGTATGGTGGGCAGGGGAGTGACAGATGGGCTGGGATGCAGGTCACACAGTAAAGGGCCCTGACAGTCAACCCTTACTCTACTACTGATAATCTGAGTCTGCTCACAGGTGAACAATACCCAGTGCATCCTGGGTATTTATGGAAGAAGATTAGGTAACATCCAATAAGCAAATTGACGGTGTTGCCCAGCAGCTGGGGACAAGCGAGGGCCCAGGGTCAGAGTATGGGGACCTGGAGGACCAGAGGGCGAGGGCTCAGACCCCTCTTTTGCTGAGAGTGACTGGGATCCTCCTTGGTGGAGCGAAGATCCCAGGCTTCTCCTTTATTCTGGTCACTCAGGCGAGCGCAGAGGACCTGGAGTGCAACCTGTGGTTTATGTTGAGCAGATATAAACAGTTGTCTGATGTTGGGGCCTGGCAGCAGCACTTGCCTAGCGTTTCTGAGGCCCTGGGTTCCAGCCCCGACACCATCCAGGAAAAGAGCCTTGAAAAATGCACAAGTTTCGGGGCAGCATGCAGCATGTGTGCGTCTGTGCCAGGCAGCGTTTGCATCCTGAGGTGCTTAGAGCCTCTCTATGGTGGATACACACGAGGTGCCGCTCCAAGCCTTTTAGTGGGGGACAGGGGCACGGGTAGTGAGCAGGTGGCAGGGGGCACAGGTCGGTCTCGGAGCACAGGGACATTCCTCCGCCAACTCCGCTGCAGAGGCACTGGCGGGGGACAGCACCTGACTTGTTGAGCCTAGGGACACTCAGCCTGGCGACGTCCTCGGAGTCCCTCCTTCCCCCTGCAGCTCGCAGGCACACTGGGCGACCCTTCTGTCTTTGCAGGGAGTGCGGGGGAGCAGGCTGGACTCTGACGCTGAGGAGCAGCCTGTGTCCTATCCCCAGAGGAGCCTGCGCTGAGGACACAGTGAGGAGCAAGGGTGGCCCCAAGTGGGGTGGGCAGGGGAGGCGGCAAGGAGCCCGGGGGTAGCCTCACTGAATCCTGCGGTAGTCACAGAGCCTGGCCCCCCCACCCCATCCCTGACAACCCTTTCCTCCTTGTTATGTTCCATGTCCAGCTTCCGCTGAGAGCATGGGTGATCCAGGTTCCTAGGGCATGTCCATAAGGCGTGACAATCGAGTGACCCCCTACCATTGCTGTGAGAGTGGAGGGGTGGGGGAAGCCACAACTGCCACACCTGTCTGAGGAGCACCGTGCTCCCCATGCTCCCGCCCAGAACCTCGGGCAGCCAGCCTCCCACCCTAGCGCCTGCCTGCCCCAGCACCTCCGCGTGGACCTGGAGGTCACCTGCCCTTCCGCGTGGCTGGTCTGTGGTCCTTCTCTGCTGTCTCTAGCCTTCCCTGCAGAGACGAAAAAGAACGAGGCACTCCTGGAGCTTCAGTGTAAGCCCTTCCTGGATTCCCTCAGACCTCTACCACCCTGTGACAGTGGGCAAGTCACCGGCTCTGGGCTTGATTCCTTGCTGGCAGTAGAGGAGTTTCAGTTGCTCCATACCCTTGTCAACACTTTACTATTTTCTGTGTTTTTAAATTAACAGTTCTGATGTGAATCTGTTACTGTCAGGTTATAGTTTTGATGCGCATTTGCCAGATAACTAATGAAACTGAGTACAGTACATTAAAAAATGTAACGGCTACTTACAGAACCCTTTAAAAAAGATCCATGTTCAAAGACTTTGTCCTTCTTTTCTATACAGTTACATCAGTCTTGTTCTTGCTGGCCTGTGGGAACCCGAGGAGGACAACTTCTGTAGTATGAACAATTCCTTGGAGGTATTTAGAACTCTGACGCCAGGGTTTTCTTACAAGCCAGCCACGGAGTACATGCAAATGTCAGCAGTGACATAAACCCAGGCACAGGGCCATTCAGCCGCCAAATTTCCCAGACGCAAAGGCTCTTCTCCAGATGAGGGGGAGATGCCTGCTTTTTTATCCGGTCTGTTTCAGGCTGCGTTCATGGGAGGAATGGTCAGGAGGTGGGGAATGAAGGGAGAGGGTCACAATGAGGGGGGAGAGAGAGAGAGAGAGAGAGAGAGAGAGAGAGAAAGAGGCTCCTGGGCTGTCCTGGACCTGTTCTGCAGTTGGGCCCGCAGGAGCTGAGCTGCTGTCTCAATGGAGTGATCAGGAATGACAAACCCCAAGGGACTTAGGACTTAGACAAGCTCGAGTCTGCAGAAGCAGTGTGAACTCAGTTACGGGAAATGCTGTCACTTCATTTGGGGACAATCTGAATAGACCTTAAGATGAAATGAGAGTATCTCTGACAGCCACCCAGACTGGTACAGATGTGCCACCAGCCACGCATGCTGACTGTGGCCAGGTGGGAAGCCCAAGCACTCATCCTGACCCTCACTCAGAGGGTGGTCCAGCCACCGCTGAGTTCCTCAAAGGCAGACGCTTCTGCTGCTGTGGAAGGACATTTCTCCCTTGATTTTCATCCTTCACAGTTAACACCACGATGCGGACACACTTTCTTTACTGAATTAAGACGAGACTTAGGAAAATTCTTGACTTTAATTTATTCAATAAATGTTTACCAAGTTCCTGCAGCATGCTAGCCATCAGGCTAGAAGATAAGGAAATAAAGAACAGTGTTTTCCCCTCAGGAAGTTCACAATATTGTGGGGGAAACAAAAAGTAAATAGTTAATTTCAAGATCATATAATGCTTGTGAGCCAAAGGATTACACCATGTTGACATAAAAGGGGGGGCTGGCTGGTGGCAGGAATGAGAAGTCTTCAAAGTTAGTGATGTCAAGTGTGTTTCTTTCTATCCTCTGCATAAAGAATATGCCACCACACATCAGAGGAGAAGGGCAAAGCTTCCAATTTTCTCTCTTGTACTTAGGACCTCCAAGTCATTGCCTTAGGACTTACACTAATAAACAACTCCCCACTTTGCATATGAATTCTATGCAAATTAACTAAGAGGATATAGAGTGTGACCTTGTGTGTAGTAACTAATGTCAATGCAGGGAGCTCCTTTTCTTTTCCATCCCTCACCTATAGCACCCCAGGAAAACCAGATGCTATCTTTACAAAGAAAGCACTGTTGGGGTTCATGGTTCTTAACATCTTGCTCCTGCTGGAGTTCATGGGAATGGGCAGATGTTACAAAGAGAGGTAGGGATAAACATGGCAATTTGTTATATGGGAACTTAGTGGAGGTTCCTCTAAAAGAAGGCTAAGAGGAGTGGTGTCATAAGAGAAGGAGGAGACTGGGTCGTGGAAGCTAAGGGTCTCCCTAAAATGCTGGGAGCCACTCTGTAAGGGTTAGGAGTCAGAAACTCTCCCTGTGCTCTTCTGGAGGAGCATGTGATGAATATCTGTTGGGATTGCATTTGGCTGCAAGTAACTGAAGCCCTCATTCATCATGATTGGGACAGTTAAGTGGTTTGCTGTCGCACATAAGATGTCCAGTGGAATGGAAGTTCCAGAATTTCTTAATTCACCAGATTATTAATGTTTTAGAGATCCAGGTTATTTCCTTTCTACTCTAGGATCCTTCTAGGATGGATCCAAATGACTTATTTGCCTTCAAGAACAGCACACAGGTCCTAAGTCCAAATGTAGAAAAGTAAGTATTCTTATCCCGGTTTGATTATTTATTTGGAGGAAGAACAATCTCGCAGAAGACCCATCTGCATATTACTTAGTTCCGTTGACCTGCATCTCACGCCCATCGCTCTAGCCAATCATCTGTAGGAATCATCAGCCCATATCATTTTTCTTAGAGCATGAACTCTCACCCCTGAGTAGGGGAGCAGTGTGTCCTTTCCTGGAGGACATAGTAACTTGGACAAGGACGAGGGGATAGATGGACATGATAGGAAGACAACCAGGATGTCCATGCTAAACAGGGCTCCTTGTTTCCTCTGGTACCTGAAGGACACAGCCTTGGGGATTTGGAGTTGCCTCGTGGGTCCACTTTACTAGTGAGTCGTCAATACAATTATATCAGACAAATGAGCAACACTTAATGAAGAAGCAATATCTGGGGAGCAGACTGCATCTGAATAAGGGGGAAATC
>PVKN010018944.1:0-16605 GCA_004027915.1 Capromys pilorides | reverse complement strand
CCAACAGGTTTTTGAAACTAGCAGTTAATTGGTAGAATTCTCACCCTGACTATATATGCTGATATATGTGAATTGAGGAGCTACACTGAAGATAGAAATGTATAATACTAAAACCATGCTTGGAATGCCTATCATTATGGTCTTCTAAATGCATACTGCTTCTAATGTCATATCAATTATTGCTATACTCTCTCTCAAGTAAATGTTTGTTTAAAAAAAGTAATAAATGAGAATAAGAGACAAGAAAAACATTTCATAGGATTGACCTGCTACACTTATGTATAAGGTTAGATTTCTAAATTTCTGTGTAAAAAAGTATAACTGGCTTTTCATCACATCCTATAGGAATTTATTAGAATATCAATGATTGGTGGAAAATACCAGTTCCATGTAAGTCAAAGGCATTGGATTTTCACAAAGATATTGATGTTAAGCTCAAGTGCCTATGTTATTGGGTAATAATATCACCAAGCTTCTCTTCTGGAAGGTTAACAACATGTTTGCAGGCCAAAAATTTAGACAAAAAGAAGGGCTACAAGGATAGACAATATTTTGACCCTAACCCCTCAAGGTCAGTGAGAACTTAGGACATAAGAGAAACTGTACTATAATATCCTATAACTCAGTGTGGTCTCAAATTTTTGGTTCAAGGAGATTATGGGGCTACAGAAGAAAGGGACTGATGATGTATAGTGTGCCTAAGGAGAGTCATCTAGAGAGAAAACATTCTCTCTGGCTTTCAAAAAGAGCAAACTGGTCAAACAATGGCCATGCCTCCTCCAGATGGCTGACACTGACAACAGTTCTACAAAATGCTGTACATGGTTTCAGGGAAAATCCTGAGGGAATTTGACTGACCGTGTCTGATACAAAAGTTACATTTTTTTGTTATATAGGTCTTGCTTTATGTAGGTCTTAATCATCCAGCAGAAAAGTTTAACCACGAAGTATAAAAAGTAAAGGCATATTAATATGCTGAGCTGTAAAAGGTTCACAGAAGGTGTTGTGGGGGAAGGTGTATGTCTATTACTTCAACTATGATAGTTTCACCAGTTTGTGTATGGGTCTAAACTCATTATGTTTTATTCATTAAGGTTTAGATGTATGATATCTCAACTATCATTTTTAGAAATGTAGGGAGCTTAAGCATAAGATTTGGGGAAGTTTAACAGTGAATGGCAAAGCGGAGCAAGGTCGCAGGTAAATAAAAGAAGAGGCCTCATCAGAAAAGACAGGAAAAGTAGGAGCTGAATGCATCAAAGGAGTTAAGAGAAAAAATGTTTTAAGGAAAAGAAAAAGGTCAGGAGTACTGACCATGGCCAAGAGCTCCAGTAAGTAGGAATTGCAGCTGGAAATTCATTCAGCAGGATGATTAATTGTTGAATAAGTTGGGAGATGAATGAAACTGAGACATTCTGTGCAGTTAGCAGTGTAAAAGAAAGGCAATGACTTGGAAAATACGGGATTGAAACTATTGAAAGTAAAACACCATACGATTTACAGTGCAGAGAAGGAATCCAACCGTGAATGTCTTCATATTTTGTCTATGTGGTAATCTCACATTGATCATCTTCCAGAGAAAAAGAAAAATGCTATTCAGCTTGATATTGTGGGCACCTAGATGTCTGCTTGAAATTCCACTTTGGTTACTTAAAATAGAGTGTGTTAATGAAAACATATCGCAATATTAGAATTTTAAGAAAAGTCCCTTGAAGTGCTGTTTTTCATGTTGTGAAACTACTAGTTTCTATGCCAATAAGTCAAAATGTGGAACTCGTGCCAAGCAACTGAGACTAGTCATATTAAATGTGAAATATGCCAAGAATTAGAATCAATTCTTAGACACATTTTCAAGTAAATATGTTAAGGGTTTTATGAAAATGGAATGTTTATGATTTAATTAAACCATAATTTAATGTGCTATTAGGATTATTTATTTAGAAATGTTGGCATGAATTTTTATCTCTAACAAATAATATTACATGGTGAAAAAATATGCACTGGTAGGAATCATGATACTTAACATCCCTGTGTTAGAGTCAGAAAAATGGCGCTTGGGTTCCTGATAATGTCATTTTATGTATGACCTTAAGATGTCTCATTAAAAATGGGGGGTCATCAATGGAAAGTATCTCGTCCAGACAAAAAGAAGCTGATAATATCCTGTATGCAAAGTAATTATCATGTGACCCAGTGCTTAGGGAGATGGCAGTAAGTATGCTGGTTATTACTGTTATCAACTAAGGAATGAATACCCACACTGTCAAGTATGTTCTTTACAGTGTGTTCATGCATTCAAATCCTACTTATCAAATATATGCCTATTATAATTTATACCTAAATTTCCCCCCGAAGTACCATGCACTCACAGGTGCAGCATGGGGCAGGTGACTCGACTGCAAGGCTGTGATGAATCCCAACATGAGCTTATACTTAAATGTGACGTCAGAGTGTCCAGCCTGGTTGTAGCAGGCAGTTCACTGGGAATGTCACCTACAAGGGTATGTCGCCTTCTCTCCTTCCTCAGTCATTTTTCTTCCTGTCAGCATAACATAAGCTGTTTCTCCTCTGTCACACCACCCTGATTTGGAGTCAGATTATGGACTGAAACCTCTACAAACTGTGAAACAAGCCTGCCTGTCTTTAAGTGGTGGGTGTTGAGTAGTATGTCAAAGCAACTAAAACATTAAGACAGTGCTAAGAACTTCAGTGGGTTTTGTACAAGTTCAAGGCCCTGATGAGTAAAATCCTGTCATAAAACAAAACAAACAATAACAACAATAAAAACAAAACAAAACAACAGCAACAAGAAAAAACAAACAAACAAAGAAAAAGCAGTATACAATATAAGGGGGGATGTGTCAGCCCAGACCCTGGGGGTGCTGAACCAGTGATCTAGTCCAGGCTTCGTGGCACATGCCTGTAATCCTAGCACTGGAGAGGCTGAAAACAAGAGGATCACTATGAGTCTGAGCTGCGTAGTGAGACCCTGTACAAAATACAAAAAACAAACAAAGAAAAAGGTGACATACGCCAAAAGAAAAGAAAGACACAAGAGTGAAGGAATTTACTGAAGGTAGAAAACTCTGACTTCAGGAAGTTTGGACAAATATTTTCAAAAGTTGAATATTCTACAGTCATATGAATAGGTTGAAATACGAGGAGAAATTCTCTGATTTCTCACTCTAAAATTGGGCAATCTTGTGTAAATCCTTTCACTTTTCATTAGTTCTATGTTTCCATTCATAAACAGGGTTTCAAGCAGTGCTTATGGACAAAAAAGATAGCCTATCAAAAGTTTTGAGCACAGCCTGATTCATAGGATTCATACTAAATAGCCAGTAGATGTCACTGAGTGAAGTTGCTGTGTATGTTGCATGTACCAATCAGCTACCTGTTCTTTATGTGCTTTTTTTGGTTTTATTTTACATTTTAGAGAAGTGTTACATTCTCAAAAAGAGCAAGAGGAAATGGTAGAGCTATCCCATATATCCCATCCACCACACTTACATAACTTCAAGCTTTGTCAACATGGAATGAATAAGCATGAATAACCTAAAATGTCCTACTCATTCCTCTCTGCCTTTGACTTAGCCCATGTTGTTCCAAGCATAATCAATATACCTGGAATTTGGAACTGAACTGAGAGCTGAGTCTGTTTCTGAGCAAAAATGGATGTTGACCTATAAACCTGGGAACTGCAGCCCGCACAGTCTCTCAATGAAATCAGCTTTAGAAAGATGGCAGGTGTTATGGTTTATGTCTAGTTGTTCCCCCAAAGTCTCATGCAATCATGGGGCAGAGACTTCTAGAGTTTGAGACTTGAGTCATGGTCCACTGGGATTATGTGTTTTAGTATGGATGGGACTATGGGTCTGAGTTCTTCTGGGATTATGGGTGTGGCTTAAGGCAGATAGGTTGAGGCAGTGAGCCTGCATACAATATAAAGAGAAACAGAGAGACAGATGTCGGCTGTTGCTCTCTGTGCCCTGGTTGGTTGGTTGCCTCTGTCACCGTTTTGTTGCTGTTCTGCCACCATGAACTGGATGCTCTCTGCCCTGTTCCACTCAGTCTTGGGCCAGCCGAATATGGACTGAAATCTCCAGCAACTGTGAGCTAAATAAACCTTTCCTTCCTTCATTCTGAGTGTTGGGTATTTGTTCCAGCAATGAGTAAAAAGTAACTAAGACAGCAGGAAAGAAGAAGAGGGAGAAGAAGAAAAAGGAGAGGGAGGGAGAAAGGCAAGAGCAGGAGGAGAAAGGGGAAGTGGATGAGGAGCAACAGGAAAGGGAAGGGGAAGAGGAGGAGGAATGGGGAAAGGAAGAAAAAAGGAAAGAAAAGGGGAGCAGGAGGAAGAAAGGAAGACGAAGAGGAGGACATAGAAGAAGGAGAGTAAAGAGGAGAAGAATTAAGCAGAGATGAAACGAGGAGCAGAGGTGGGAAATAAAAAATCTCAACAATTGCTTAGGTCTCAGTGTCAGTTCTTCCTTTAGCCAACTTCACTCTTTCAAGTCAGTAAATGATCTTTTTTTAAAGAATTTTATTAGTTTTAATAAGAAAGAAATAACAATGAAACAGTTTAAAAACACATTATTAGGACAGCCACAATAATTAGTACAATGCATATTGTTGTCTTCAAAGTAGTTGGTCAGAGTACAAGATACAGACATGATAATTTTCTAAACCCTATTGGTACAATTTTTTTTCTAATTGAACTAAGAGAAAGTAGCTGTATGTATAGTGCAATAGTCCATAATAGTAGTGAGTTATCAGCAGAACTGACAATGTCAGAAGTTGTTTACTTGAGCCTTTTACAGCTCAGAATATTAATCTGGCTTTACTTTTTATGCCTCGTGGAGAGTGGTTACGATTAAGTTGAAGCAAGACCTATATAACAAAAAAAATGTAGCTTTTGCAACTGACAAGTTAATTCAAATCCCCTCAGGATTTACCTTGAAACTATGCATAGCATTTTGTAGAACTTTTGTCAGTGTCAGCCATCTGGATGAGTCACGGCCATTGCTTGACTAGTTTGCTCTCTGTGAAAGTCTGAGAGAATGTTTTCTCTCTAGATGACTCTCCTCAGACACACTATACATCATTGATCTCTTTCCTCTGTGGTCCCATAATTTCCTTGAACAGAAAATTTGGGACCCCACTGAATTATAAGATGTTACAGTACAGATTCTCTTATGACTTGAGTCCTCACTGACCTCTATAAAGGATGTAGGGTCAAAATATTGGCTATCTTTGTAGCCTTTCTTTTTCTCTAATTTTTGTTCTGCAAACTTCAGTTGTTAACCCCCAGAAGAGAAGCTTAGTGATACTATTACTCTACAATGTAGGCATTTGAGCTTAACATCACGGTCTTTCTGAGTATCAAATGCCTTAGTCTTAACATGGAACCTTTGTGTAAGAAATTATGAATTAATTTGTATTATTGACAAGTAGAGAGTCAGCTAAATCAACATGGTATTTGAACGCTGTTTTGCAGTAAAATGCACAGTATTGAGAAGAAATGATGAAAGGCTTTTTAGCAGCTGAGTGATCTTGATGAGAAAGACTCATTACATATAAATCACATATATTTGGCTTGAAAATCTAGTGGAGGAAATAAGGCACTGAGGAAAAGGGGATAAAAGTTAGAAATGGCTTCATAAAAGATCTAAAGTTACACAGTTATACTTTGGTCTCTTTTCAGACCATATAAAACTTTCACCTTTTCAAAATTATGTGGTTGAGGATTGTATTTTTATAAGGGTTTTGAAATGCAAGGACAGAATTGTCTTCAAATTCTTTGCCTTCCAGAGATCTTTAATTGATATCGATAGTGCATGTAGCATGGGGTGTACACATCACACCCTCCTTCTTGGGCGTATTTTATTTCCTGGTTCTCCCACAACAACAGGGACTAGCAACTGTTGCGATCATGGATTCTAAATAAAGTCCCCCAATGGTGAGCAGAGCTTTGGGGATGCATGAAGACCATATGCCCATAGTGAGTGAAATAATTCTGCTCTTTTGACTCCAATCCTTAGCTCATAGCTATGGTGGCATTAACAGGATGTTTAAATTCTACCTTGGTGAGCCAGGTCGAAATAAAAAAGCAGGGGAGGTGAAAAAGGTGGGTAAAATAGTAGAGAATGGTAGAGAATCTGGAGAAGTGGCCAAATCATTCCCAACTAAGAGCATCCAAGGCCTTTTCTTTCTCTTTGTAAATGTGAACCTGAATCTATAGATGACATTCCGTCAAAGTAAATTTTGTTAGAATGTGGCAGAGGAGTAAGATGATCAATCACATATCAATTGCAGGCGAAAGGAAAAGTAAATTAGATTTGAGACCAAGGTAGGAATAGCAGGAAAGAAAAGGAAGAACTGAACTTGTAAGGCGCAGGAAGGCAAAAGCAGCGTTTCATGTGCACTCCAGGGTAAAAAATACGTCAGTGTACTGTTAGAGTTTCCATGCTCTCTGACTTGCATCTTGGTAGGTGACTGAAAGTGACCAGAAGGCAAACGAGCAAGAATGGCGACAGTGAGCGCACGCAGGGTAGTGTTCTTGAGTTTTGTTTGGTGTCATTTCAGAACAAGTTTACAAATATGTAAAAATGAGAGACCAAGCTAGCAGCTCCAATGTAAGCTTTAGTTTTTGGTTAACCCAAAGAAAGTAGTTTAAGAATAGTAGTAAGATTCTCTATCATTCAACGCTAAACTGGCTTATATATCCAGTGAATGTAATTTACATGCAGTGAGTTTCGCGGAACTTGTAAACTCCATTTCCAAACTACTGAAAGCTTCCAATCAGTTCACAGAAGTGTTTTAGAAGCAAAGCCAATAGGATATGATTTGTTTCTTCAGTGTCATTTTTCTCCAGTGTTTCTGCATTTCATCTGAACTCTATCTGCAGGAAAAAAGATCATGAACAATTTAACTCTATCACTCTCCGACAGATGCCTCCCACTTCAGGGTTGTTTGTGACCTCTCTGTCCTGTCTCCCAACCTTCTCCTACTTCAGAGGAGAGACTTTTTCAGACTTTATAGCTGTATCCTTCTTTTACACAAAGCTGTGGGACTCTGAGTCTCTTTCCAGATAGGCAGTTAGAGAAACAATCTCACTATCAATTGCATGCAGAGTGTGCAGCGTGTTCTGCATTTAGTCAGGAAGCCTAGGATTCTAGAATGGCTCTTATGGAAGGAAGTATGTTTTAGAGCCTCAACAGTATCTTAGCTCCTCCTCATCACTCCAGTCTCCATGGACACATAACTCCTGTTTCCTATCCCTTCAATGGCCAAGTGAGGACGACAATGGCACTTGCTGTCAAAGCTTCTGATAAATAGTGAGTGAGCACATGATGCTAGAATGCAAGGCCTGATACCGTGGCACTCTATCCCTGCAGAACCCTTTGGGGACTTCAGGCTAATGATAACAGTTGTCCATTATGTGCTCATGAGATGCAAGCCATGTTTGACCATTTAGTAGATAAGTGAGTTAATGACTTGGCTAATACTAAAGTCCTCATTTGTCGAAGAAGAATAATAAAATCTACTGCTCATAGGAGTTGGGATAATTGGGTAATAGGACTCTTGTCATTTTATCACTAACATTATTGCCAATACATTTACCAGGAGGAGCCCCACTGTAAGGTGATGTGTTCACTTCCACTTTATTAGTCTTCTGATTTCCTTTCTAAACTTCTTAAACTCTCTTTTCCTGGTTGAGTACTACTGCAAGTTGATAGAATATATACATATGTACATTACACAACAAACACATCATTGTTTTAAACCAGCAATGTTATTTTTCTTTGTTTTGTTTTATTGTATGAGCTCTGGATTCCAATTGCAAAGTCAAGATCTTTATTTCTGTCCCTCAGTTGCATAGCTTTGTGGACCCACCTAAATGCACACAGCTCTCATCAGTGCCACAAGGTAGGCTTTCAACAAAGGTTAGATGCTATAGACATTCTCTTTGGCTTTAGGGCAAATAGGCAAAGTATTATTTGAAATTCAGGAAGTTAGAGGGGACAATGCTGATGAGCTATAAAGACAAATCATCTTCAGCTACACTTAAATATCACACAGACCTTAGGAGTAATAAAAACAGGTAGAAAATGCTTGTTTCATAGTAAACTCAGTGTGCTCTGATGTCAGTATGCCTTGTACTTCCAGTAACTGAATATGTAGCCATGGAAAGTGTTATTTCAGTAGAAGTGTGCAGTAGGTTTACAAAGCAACCACACGGACAAATGCTGAAGGAGAAATATGTTGCAGCAAATTGAAGAAAATATGTATGTTGGTAGAACTATCTATATTTGGATTTAGATTTGAAATTATTTCCTCTGGAGGAATGATTTCCAAAGAATCAGTTTTGAAGAAGAAGGAAAGAAAGAAAGAAAGAAAGAAAGAAAGAAAGAAAGAAAGAAAGAAAGAAAGAGAAAACGAGAAGCACTTTCTGAAGTTTATGGTAATGCTTGTCATCTGGATCTATAGTTTCCACCAGAGGTTCACATTTTAAAGTCTCAAATACTTGTCCTTTAATTTTACACTTCTGAGGGTGCTGCACCCTTGAAATGTTGGGGCCCGGTGAGAGAAAGTCAGATAATTGCAGAGTGGTTCATAATGTGAATCTTGAGCTCCTGGCCCCTTCCTCTCTCTTCTCTCTCTGCTTCCTGATGCTCTGGGGTGGCAAGCTGCTTTCTACACATGTTCCAGCCATGAAACAGGACCAAGACACTGTCCAGCACAGCATGCACTGGAATTTCCAAACCTTTGAGTCTAAATAGTTCTTTTTCTTTTAAAGCTTAATTTATTTTAGTATTTTCCAAACATTAATGGAAACTTCACTTTCAATAGCTTCTGCTTGAACAAGGAAAGTAACTCAATATGAGTTATGATGAAAATACAAATTTAACCTAGAAAAAATATTTGGTAAGAAAAAATAAATACAAAATACCAGGGTGTAGGAGGTGAGAGAGATGCATCGATTAGTGACTCATGTGAGTCACTAACTACACTTATTCAAAAATATCTGCTCTGCATATGTCATAGAATAAGCTTTTGTCAAGGTGTATAAAATAAAGATCTCACTGAAGTACTATGTCACTAGTTGTGGAGATAGCTCAGTAGCCTGAGTACCAGCCTGGCAAGAACAAGGTCCCAAGTTTGATCCCTGGCCTAACATGCTATGCTGGACCAGAAACCGGACATAGTAGCTCATGTCTATGATTCCAGCACTGGGAGGCAGAGACAGGAAGATCACCGTAAGTTAGAGCTTCATAGTGAGACCTTGAATCAAAAACAAAACAAAACAAACAAACAAACAAAAACCTATGTCACTACCACTTAATAAACAAAATAAATCTTTGATGAATCAGTGTTTTATTTTTCCTGGCATTTTACGAAGGGAATCTCCTGAATGTGCTATTATCCTAAAGGTAGCACAAAATATTCAGCAAAGTAGTGGTGATGTTAAGATTCACCAGCATTAACCAAGCACGTAATTGTTATTGGTGAAAAGTAAAGTGATATTTGAAAAATGATAAAACCAATACCATGAAGCTATCCATAAGATGCCAATAACATTACTTGAAGCTTTCACTATGTATTTCAGGTGGTGTTGGACTGACTGTATAGCCAGGCAAAACTTGAACGCCACGGATCTTCTGCCTCAGCCTCCAAAGTACTTACAGGGCTTATATCACACCATGCTTGACATTTTTTTTTTTTTTGTATTGCTGCATTTTTTAATTTTAATTAATTAATTAATTAATTAATTTATTTATTTATTTATTTTGCAGGACTGGGGTTTGAACTCATGACCTCGCGCTTGCCAGGCAGGCACTTGTGCCATGGAGCTATCTCCCCAGCCACTACTGCATTTTTTAAAAACAAATATTCTGTTGTTAAATTAGTTTAGATACAGACTTGTTTGACGTTGGTTTGAAATCAAATCAAACTAACTCACTGCTTGATGTCAGCTCATTTGACAGGCAAAGAAGATAAAAAATAAATCTCTGGAGCATAAATAAGATAAAATGTAGGCTGCGTCTGGGCAAGTGAGTTTTAACTGCTCAAAGCCATCGGTTTGCATTGCAGCAGTATCACATCACATAATTCTCAAGACAGGAACTGCTACATTACCTATCAGGCTTTTGTGGCAAAGATTATTTCATGGAATCTGGGCAGCTGATAAAGCTTTGAAGCACACCCTCATGACATCACTCTGAACTTACAGCAAAAGCCAGCGCTTTTGGTGTCCCATAGTGTCCCGTCCATGTTGACATGCGTGCCTACCTCCGCTTCTCAGGCTAACTTGATGGTTCTCAATATAGTGCAGTATCATCTGTCCAGTGCGGTCAGGGAGCGACCTGGTAAGGAAATCCTTCATCTCCTCCCAGACTCTCGGTCCCTAAGGCGAGTCTTATGCCCGGAAGTCTGTTTTAACAATTCCTCTCACGCAGCCAAGCAGATGTTCAATCCTGAGATCCTCTAACCTATATGATATTTCTTTATTTGTTTCTGTCATACGGGGCACACAGATTACTGCCTGACATAGCTGTCTCAGATTTCCTACTTCTGAAACTTTGCATGCACTGGTTGTTCTTCTTTAAAATGGTCTTTCTTCAAGTTCTGGAAAGGCTTTCTTGCTCTTCTCTTTTAATATATATATATATATATATATATATATATATATATATATATATATAATATATTATATATATATTATATATATTTTAATATATATAATATATATATTATATATAATATATGTATTATTTATTTATTTGCCTGCTAAGCCCACCTATGGGCAGGACTGGTGCAGTTTGTGATGCTGAGGTCAGAACCTAAGCTGCCTAAGCTTCCCTAGGCAGGTGGTTTAGACCACTGAGCTATCTCGCCGGCCTATTGCTCTTCTCCTATAAGCAGCGTACATCATCTGGTCGTGTGTATGAAGGCTCTGCTGATTGCCTCTTTTGATACCATTAACTCTCACTTTGCTCCTTTGGTACTTATTCACTTGGCCTATTTAGTTTTCTCCAGATTGATTATCATCACTCAGGGTACTACTTGTTCTATGCTTTGATTCATTTTCAGCTATTTCGTCTAGATTCTTGGCTTCCAGGGAGAAGAATTTGTCTGCTTGGCTCGCAGTTAGAAAATCGGCAGCCAGGATAGTGACTACCATGGCAGCTCAAAGCAAACGCACAACAGAAGACTCAGCACCACCACAACAAAACACTGCTTCAGTGAATGGCCTTTTCAAAATACGCACTGCAAACACTGACCACAGGGACAACTGTGCACAGTGAGGAAGCCTGCAACTTTCTCTAACAAAGATAAAGCTCTATTGAGGAACAAAAGTTTAAGCGTGGCATTAGATTCTCAGAGATTTTCTTCTAGAACATATTTTTTTTAAAAAAATGCATAAAAAGTAATTTAAAGATACAATCTTTTCTCTAGTGCTCACTCCATTCATTATATCTACTGTGTGACTTCTTTCTAATGTGTATTATTAAATTAAATCTTCCAGAAATCTTGCTCTTTGCAAACAACAAATAGCAATTAGAACTCAAAAAAAAAAAAAAAAAAGGGATGGTCGCATATTTTAATATTTATCGAAAGTCACTGTCTGGCATGTGGGAAATTTCTTTCGCTTTTGTTTGTTTGTTTTAATTGCTGTGTACTGAAACTGAACTCGGGACCTTGTCACTGACTTAAATCATCAGTTATTTGTTTATTAATTTTTCTTTCAGCAGTCATTTAAAAGAAAATAGTTTGTTTTTCGAGACACTGTCTTACTAATTCTCTTTTTCACTTAGGCTAGGTTTAAAATTAAGGTCCTCCTGCCTCAGCTTCACAGAGTGCTGTGCCTATAGGACTGTGCTTTGGCGCCGCTTCAGCCCATTTCTCTGTGAATTTCATCTCCGACAGGTGTAAGACCAGGGTGGATTTTCATGGAGGGTGGGTAGCAGCGCTCCTTAGATCAAAGATCTTGCAGATGCCGTGGATTCCAGTCCTCCAGGCAGCTGCACACCAAAAGCCTCAGTTTAATTCCCCTTTTAAAGAGACTGAGAGAGGCTGGATATTCCTGCTAAGAGTGCTACGAGGTAGGATTTGAACTCCAGTAGTCTCATTTCAGGGGCTACCACAGAGATCCCTCCACACTCCATATCCGAGTTTGTGTGTGTGTGTGTGTGTGTGTGTGTGTGGTGCCTGTAGCTCTAAGAGAGTCAGGCAAAGTTGTGAAATAAATGTAACTTTGGCATTTTGACAAACATTGCATGAGTTCAGTGATTCATGATAACTTAAATTACCAACTTCTCTACATAGAAAATTTAATCCAAAACTACTTAATCTCTCCCTTTGAAACAAAAGAAAGAAACAATTCTCAGATTTTAATACATCAAATAGACCATGGTCAAGTCTGTTCTTCTCGTGAAGACAAACTTCAAAAGACCTTGTTGTATAGATCAGTTTTAGGGGAAAAGAAAATAAATACAGAAATCTAATAAATAATTGCCATATGGCCATGCCAACATCCTCCCCTTGGCAGTTGGGGTATAGACTGGAAGGTCAGCAGATTAGAAAACCAGGCAATTGGAAAACTTCTAAATAAATCTTGAATGGCTCCCTCCTTGTGCAGTAGAAGCAGCAAAGAAAACCCCTAAGAGCTGTCTGTAGAGTAAACTCTAAGCTCTAACCCTGGGCCCACTACATCAAAAAATCTACAGTCCAATGAGATCCCTAGGGGACTTTCAGTTTATGAAAATCAGAGCAGCACCGCTCCATCCCGAGGTTCTCAAACTCAAATATCCATTGTATTCTTGGGAGGGTTTTGAAAAAAATTTATGACCAGTCCTCAGACATGCTTATTTAAGAGTCCAAAGGAACAGATGGAAACATTTTTATTTCTTTGTAGGTAATTGTAATAGCCAATCAAGTTTAAGAACATCCACTCGGGGTATATCTTTAAGCAGTACTCATGTTAATCTAATTGTATAGGTCCTCGACAGGTACTTAAGCCTCTAGCTAGGAGATATAAAAGCATTTGCCGCCCAAATTGGAGGATGGCTACTCCTTTTACAAGGGTCTTACTGAGGAACATGATAATGCTAAAGTGACATAAATTAATCAGTGTACCAGGGACTGAGTCCTTTATCAGGAATGATGTATGTTTTTGAGCACTGCTGTCTTTTTAAAGATGACTTTCAGACCAAAGTGACGTGCTTCACCATCTTAACACCTGGTTTGTAGTCTTACTTTGACACACAAATTGCTTCAATGCACAGTGCTCTATATTGATCTCTTGTCACATGCTTAGAGCTTTATCTATTTTCTTGTCTTTTTTATCTGTTAGAATCCTGAGGGGCATGGATGGCAGCATTTACCTGTCTTTCATTAGAGCCTGCTATAGTCTCTGTAATAAACATGGGCCAAGTAAATCGGAGGCTCCATCCTGTCCTCCATTCTTTTCAAACTCATCTGTGTTTCAAAGTCGTATTTTACAACTATGCTCCATTTGAATATGAAAATAAATACAGAAACAGAGATTACGATGGCTTTAAAAGTATAATTCACTACATGTTTATGGAGAACAAGACAAAATACAAAACATCTAGCAAATTAAACAAACTAACAATTTACCAGACTGACAAAGATAAAATACTTTTTCCTTGCTTTACAGTTTGGCAGAGAACATGGATATGTATCTAAAAAAAAAATCTATCATGTAATACAGACACTGATAAAGATTATGATAAGCAGCCAGACACAACACTAAATGAACTCGTGAAAAAAAAGATTACTAAGGTTGGAGGCTGCACACACTTTCTAAATTTTATTGTTGGAAGATGAGATAGCAAATGTATGAACAGTCTTGAAAAAAAATAAAAGACCTCAATAAAATGCAGAGATATCTTTGTGGTAATATAGCACTCTAAAAAGTTTGAGTTGATTTTTCTTATGATAATGGTTCCCACCCTCTCCACTGTCCCAGGAGACTTCGGTGTGAGAATGCATCTTGAATCCCTTGAAGTTGGGAAAAGTTTGACTGCCTGGCTCTCCCTGCTCCTTGAGCCCCCTTGAGAGTTCGCAGTGGTTAGAATGGAAAACACTTTTCAGCCTCAACTCCACTATTCGTTGCTTTGAGTGCCACAATAAATAGAAGGCACAGGAATTGAAAGTCTTTCTTTTCCCTCTTAGCTTTTTCTAAGTGTTGAACTGAATAGGTGTCACTATTCTGTTGTGGCCCTGGCGGTTCTTCCTTTCAAAAGAACAATCAGAAGGCAACCCTTTCAGAAAATTGATCCGCCAACTTTTGAAATGCTTAAAAATAAACTGTCAGCCTGTCACCTCACCTCTGGCTTCTTATTTTCCAAACCCTAACAGCCAGCTCTTCTCTTCCAAAAGCTTTCTAAGGAAGCCCCTTCTTTGTCACAAGTATTGTAGACCCTGACCAGTTTATAAATTGTAGGGACATCTGAATGCAGATAAAAGCCAGACAGTGCCCTAACTTCTTCACCTATAGAGTTCTGAAATTTGGGTTAGGAAAAGGTGTTTCTTCTAAATTCAGCTTGACAATATCAATTCTCACAACTGAGGGGAAAATGGTATCAAATGTATGTCAAGATATTTCTATTTCTTGTTCATTCCACACTCTGGATTAAAACTGCTCAATTGCCGTTTCCAGTGGAAATAAGCTCAAATAGTTTCGGTCTGGGGTTGTATTATTTTTCTCAGAAAGTCTTGTCCAAATAATCTCAATTCCATAATAAAACCAACAATCTGATATACATGGACAGATACAGTGAAGTAACTGCTAGAGGCCAGAGGGGTCCCATCCAATGTGTGGACAGCCATTAGCGTCCAAAGCCCATATTAACCTGTCCAGTGAAGATCACAGTGACTTTATGACATTGCTCCTAATCTTAAGGTCCTCCTCAAAATACCTATAGATAAAAGTAGAAATCAACAACTTTATTACAGGTTTTAACTAAGGCACACATTTCTGAAAAGGTCCTTCACCTCTCCTTTACATGGAAGACATGGCAAACATCTCTTGAAGTGGCAATAATTACTACTTTCACAGAATGTCAGTAATTTATAACCTAGGGTTAGCGAGTGGGTTGTTATTTCACCTGTTTATTTTTAACTCATGGACCATTTGCTGTCTGGTGGAAAAAAGCTATTTTCTGTAATTCTGGCTGGGGAGAGCAACCATTCTCATTTAAGAATCGTCAAGGGTCGTCTTTCACAGAATAATAGCTTTTCCTTCTGGCCTGAGTTAGAAGCCTCTGTCTCCACCATCACCACAGGACTTCATCAGGAGGAAACTCTAGTTAGCAGAACCCTAGGCTGAGTTGTCCAGCATCATCGGTTACCAGCCTGGTGATTTGTGTACTCTTTGCTCCATTCACGTATTTCTAAAATGACAATGAGTCAGTCAGTCTTTGCTGTGTCTCTGCTGTTGCCTAATGTTGTTTTGCCTCTGGTAGCAAAATGTCAATTAAATATGTAAAAGCCAAGGGTGCTGTGGATAGGAATACCAACCATGCAGTTTTCTCTGACGTCATTTTCCTTTTCCTATAAACAGCACTTGCTGCCATAAAGCTAAGGTTTTTTTTTCTGCCCATCTTTGATGATTCTTGATATTTGTCTCTTCTTTTTTTTTTGAAGTGCGCAAAAAATGCCAAGCATCGAATTCTCCTTTTCTGTCCTCTCCTCACCCCAAGGCAGACCTGTGTACTACAATTCAGACCTATGTTCCAAATTCTATGGGTACTTATTTCTTCCTATGTAACCACCTTCCCACATACATAACTGAAATCACTTCAATTCTGTGTTTTGATGAGCTCTTTGAATTCATTAATCACCTCGAACATTTTTGTTTTTTGTCTCGAGTCAAAAACATCTGTTGGTTGAAATTTTCAAAGCTTTGACCTTAATGTCTCATGCATGGGAAGATATTTCCATTTATTATGATTTATAGTTTTAGACCACGGATTAGGTGGTGCCAAACCAATCAGTGAAATGATTTAGTGATCACATATCCTTAATCTGGGCATTCTAGCTTCAGACACCTCTGAAAAAGCCTCACATATGATTGCATGAGGCTTTGGGAGGATTTCTTGACACAAAGCATAGCACATTTATTGTTTTTTTAAAAAATGTTTTGGTATACAAGGATCCATACTGTTTTGGATATGGGCTCCCTTATATAATATACCACAAAAATCTCCTTGCTATATGATATGTGATCAATGCCGCATAATGATCCGAAAGAAGTATCATCTTTCTGCTCGCTGTAACTGCCAGGTTGAGTTCAAAGGTTCTGAGCCAGTCATAGAGGACTTGCTGTAGAGTTTGGCAAGACTTTTCCTGTCCATCTTATCTTCCTGGTCCTCTGCACAGCTTGCGGCATCTCAGTGCTGGGCTATGGTCAGGTCTTTCTAGGCAAATATAAATCTATCTGCATGTGAACTTCCCTTAGCCCAAAGGTCATGCACTTGAGGGACCACATCAGGCTTTCTCTCATGTGAGAGGCTTTCTTCATTACTCCCACTAGCCAGTTCTGCCCTGCCCCACAAGCTCATTGCCTACCCTCAACCA
>PVKN010018943.1:0-16605 GCA_004027915.1 Capromys pilorides | reverse complement strand
AGCCTTAGACTCACTGCCCTTGAAGAGGGAAATGGATGCCCTTCCTTCATGCACTGAAGCGAGAATTCTGCCAGCCATCCCGGAAGCTGCTGCCAAAGGGCAGATGTTCAAGAGGCCCCATCTCCTTGCCCACCTCCTTTGAATGAGCCTTTTCATCTCCCCCAAGTTGTTTTCTTTTGGGGAAAGAAAATAATAAAGATAATTCTTTTCAGTACTTTCTGCAAGAAACAGACAGTTGAGATAAAGTACCCACCAATTTGTGAGCTCCTGATTGCTCAAGAGGGTGCTCCTGTTGTAGCCTGAGGAAGCCCCGGGGCAGAGAATCAGGTTTGCAGCTGAGACCAAAGGGCAGGGAAGCAGACATAGGTAATGAAGGCATACTGCACAGTGCAAGGGAAGCGAAGAAAGCCAACTGGGCTACGAACCCCAGCCAGGCACAGCAGCTCCCTAGCCAAACCCACAGACCTACAGCAACAGCATGCTGGGGATTTGGAGCAGAGTAGTACCTCTGCCCTCAACAACTGTCCATTCTGGAAGAGCAAGAGGCCAAAAGCAAACTACGGACTGATGGAGTCCATGGCTTATCTGTCTTGGAGGAAGGTGGAAAGCCACCAGAGCTCCTGAGGAATCCTAAAGTCCGCTGTGTGTCATGAAGTGCTACAAAGTTTCTTCTAATTTGAAGACCAAAGAAAGGGGCATGAAGAACCAATGATGCATACCCTACACAAGCATGGTTCTCCAAAATAGAAGGAAACTGAATTGGGTACTCACTTTCTATGTGTGGTCTTTCTGAGCCAGCCTAATAGTCATGGAGTAAAGAATTGTGCACTCTAATTGATAAGGACAACAAGGTTGCAGCTGCTAGCTGACATTCCCAAATCAGGGCACCCAAAATAACAGAACTGGGAGACACCAATTTGCTAGGCTGTGAACACTAGCAGCTCGAGGGCCATGCAGAGCCCTGTTCAGAGCTCCTAGGAGCAGGGCGAAATGAAATGAGTTCAGAATATGTTTCCTGGTTAAATTTATGCATATGAAAGAAGAAGCGAAGAGAAGCCCAAGGCAGTGACAAGGGGGCAAATGTCTGCATATTTCTCCTAGACCTGCGGGATGTTGTAGATCATAAAAAAAAAAAAAAAAATTATGCTTTTGCAGTTGCAGCATTTATGACCCCAAGAATGAAATCTCTCTTCCTGTTCATGGAAAGATAAAGGGAGTGGCTACAGAATATGGGAGGAAAGGTTAAGTGAAACATTAGTTAAAATGTACTTAAGGGCCCTGGAGAAATGCCAGGATGTCTCTGAAAATATCTCATTTCAAGCTTAGTCATGGTCTGTGTTTCCACTACTGTTTATGGAGCTTCTGATGTGCAGGAGGGTCTGTATTTGATTCAAAGTTTCAGATCCGAAGTCCTCTGTTTACCTTTAACTGTGAGTAGGTACTTAATCTCTCTGAGCCCCTGTTATAAAGATATGAAAGATGATACTTATCCCGTACACACACACACACACACACACACACACACACACACATATACACACACATACACCCTTCCAGGTAGCTGAAGTATGAAATGGAGATCACACATCACGGCTCAGTATAATACCTAGCACCCAGGAGCTGTTGCCTCCTCGTGTCCATCTCTTCCTCTTCCCAGTTTGAGGGGTTGAGTAATTCAATGAATAACCATGTTACTAGGGCATCGTCAGTTTGAGTCATGGGTCACCAGTCAAGATATATAAGAAAGAAAATCAAGCAACAGTGAAAGTTCCATGACCTATAGGAAGGAAGTGGGTAGGAAGAGGATGTTCCACTTCATGCTGCTGGAGCACACACTGGTACTCACGGCACTCCGCCATCCCACTGAAATGTGTGCTCGTGGTCCTCTGGCTCTGGCTCCTGGCCCTGTCTTGAAAGTGTCAATAAACATCCACAACCGTGTTCCATGCAAAGACTGATGAAGGTTTTCGGAGGCCATAGTACTGAAAGATTACGTTCACTTAAAATATTTCCTCTTCTTTTTCTTTTTCTATTTTTTATTGTGGGAAATACATGAATGTATAATTTACCATTGTAACCATTTTTAAGTATATAGTTTGATGGAATTAAATATATTCATAATTCTGTACAAACACCATCTCCATAATTCTTTTCATGTTGCAAAACTGAAATTCTATACCCACTGAACAACAACTTCCATTCCCCATGTCCTACTTTCTGTCTTTCCTAAACATTTACATTAATTCTCTTCAAAGACTCCACCTTTAGCTTTCTGCCTTAGCAAAGGGCCAGTTCCTTTATCAGCTCTCTGAGTAGCAACTCAGGCAACAGGCCAGAGAGTATGCTCACAGGAGGGCTGCTTCCCCAGCCTGTAAGCTCATCGAAGTTACCGTGTCATGCACTGGGTTTAGATACATCAAGGGCTATCGCACTCAAGCGCCTACACCAGGTGCACATCATCCACTCATTGGGTAGCAGAAGGCCTCAGTTCTGGGTGTCCCCATGTTTTGCTGGCTGTCCTTTCATATCTACAGGAGCTGTAAGCCTCAGTTCAGGGTGATTTCCCTGGATTCTCCCACCTCTGGACCAGGTCTCTGAACTTTAGACTTCCTGTCACCATACACAGAATTGCTGGTACTTAGCTTCTACTTTATCAGTTAAGGCACTTGTGCAAAAGCCGGAGAGTGTGTGGATTAGACCTTGGGATTCTGCAGTCATTTGACCTGAGTTCAAACCCTACACCTCTACTTTCCAGGTGTAGAACACCAAGAAGGTTGCGTATCCAATCCAACCCCAGTCTCAGTGGAAACATGGAAACATGGCACAGCCTCACCTTACATAGTGCCCTAAAGCTGAAGGAAATGGCATCTGGGAAGGTCTTAGCATAGCAGTGTCACCACTCATTCATTAAACAGTAGCTGCACTTTATCTGCATTTTTAAGTCCCTTGAGTCATGCATTGTGGTTGCCTGTGGTGGCTGGGAACACAGAGGCTCCGAGAGGAGTAAATAGTGGGCAACAGCACTGAGGTGGTAAATTGGGACTGTGAAAGTCAGGACAAGACAAGGCTGTGTTGTGAAGGCCATGGGGGCTGTTGCAGGCCTAGGAGCACAGCTGTGTCTTGGTAAAGTGGTGCTTTAGAAAAAACTCTCAGAAGCGGGTAGGAAATGCATGGGAGAGGGGCAGGCACCAAGGCATGCAGACCTGTTGGACGTTGCTGGCAGAATCGAGGAGAGCAGTGTGCAAGGTCTGACATAGATGCATGAATGAGTGAACTATAACATAGAAATGATACAGCTGGCATTTGTGGAAGAAGAAAGAAGCACATTTTAAGTCTGGAAACCACAGGGAAGCCAGAGCGGTAGCTGCGACAGATTTAGAAACCACGTGGAAAAGAGCTAGAGAAACTCTGACGTCAGTTAACCATTCAAAGACGAGATTTGATTTCCACACCCAAAAGAGTTTCCATTTTGCAAGGACAAGTAAGGAAGCCCAAGGGCAAGAAGAGTGTGGCGTGTGGATGCCACAGGAGCACCGCCAGCACAGAAGCCCCACAGGCAGAATGCAACTGAGTAGGGACACACAAGTTACATCCACAGGACCACTCAGAGACACTCATGCAGACAGTGTCTGACTCACACACACAGAACACATGCATACTGTAAGAGGCAACACAGATCAATGTTCATGGTAGCAAGAGGATTCCCTATTAGTGGGTGCTGTGTAGTTACAAGAACCAATGCTGGAGCCTGGATTGAATTAAAATCATATTAGAGAAAGGGTTTTGCTGTTGTTATTGCTGCTGCTGCTGCTGCTGCTGCTGCTGCTGTTAACAACAACCTTGGAAAATGTCAGTAAGTGATATTATTCCTAAGGTCAGGTCCCTGTTTTCCCCCGAGCTTCACAACCTGTGGCTGTCATTTGCCAGGTGCCATTTGCACTAGCTCATCCATTTTCTCATGTAACCCTACAAATCACTGAGGAATAGTGAGGAATAGTATTTCCCCTTTTGCAAATGGGGACCCAGAGCTCTGAGAGTGGAAGTATCTTTCTCAGGATGCCATTGTTCATACAAGATAGATAGAGCCACAGCTCAGCGGGGGTCTCTCTGACACCAAGGCAGTGGCTTTTCTGCCGCACTGTCACATGGCATCCACAATGGCTGGCTGGGATTACAGGAATGAATCCTCCCTCATATGCTACACAGAAATGGAGCAGAAGAGTGAGGAAGTGGTGTGAGATTCCCATCAACAAAATATTATCACACTGCTTTGCCCAAGCCAGAGGACTCAAGTGGACAGCAGCAGCATCCTGATCTTGCCTATGTTATGAGTGGCTGGGTATCTGCCTGGGGGGTACTACAGGTGGTCTGAATTATATCTCTTTTATTTCTCAACAGACTGTAAAAGAAGAGAGATTTGGACTTGCCCATCAGCGAGCTTGTAAGTGTGTTTATGTTTGATGCTTTTATTTTGAGGAACAAGAACATTTCTAATAGCTGTGGTAAGCAGGAGTTTTACAGATGGGCTTTACATACCCCGTGTTGCAGGACAGAAACTTAGAGGAGTGCTTGAGGCTCCTCCCTCACCACAAAAAAAAAAAAAAATGCATAAAATGAGACTGTGGCCCCACACATGGCCGGGAGCTGATGCTCTAGAATCCCTTAGCAATGTGACCTCAGGACAAACAATGTTATGGTCTCTACATCCATGTCTCTTTTTATTCATTTCCTCACCTCTAAAGTCAGTTATAATGGTACTTCCTTGATGGAGTCAGTGTGAATTAAACCTGTTAGTTCCCATAAAGGGATGAGAACGACACCAAGCACATCGAAAGCGCACAGTAACATTTGGTCTTTTAAATGTCAGTGATCAGCATGGTTGTCATCACTGCAGTTAGAAGACATTGTTCTCACATAATCGTCTTTGAGACCCAAAGGATTTCAAGAGCTAATGCAGGAACACTGGCCCAGAGAGGGTAAAAGTTCATTGAGCTGCAAAATGAACCCACCCATGCTGCACCTCTTAGTAAATATAGCTAAAGGAACTGAGGGGAGGAGTGACAAAGGCCAGCCATCTCTCATGAAGAACCTGCACAAAGGGGAGGCCAGTTGTGCCTTGCCGGGCACCAAACCTGTGCAGGAGTCCTGCTGAGCACTCCTCAGCCACGCTGGGGTTGTCATGCCCATCTTAGAGTTGGAAACGCAGGCTCTCAGGCCATATAGCCTGCCCCAAGTCAGGGACCAGCACTTACCTGTGTTCAGCTGAACAGGCCTCCTTCTTCGGTGTCACTTTGTCCCCCGTGATGTATACTACAGGCACCACCTGCAAACCCAAAACCCAAAAGGAGGAAAACGCAACCAGTCTGAAGGGGATGGATGGTTGCCTTCCACTGCTAGTGCCAGGCAACGCCTGAAGGGCTGTGCCCACCCTTTGACTCACACAAATGCATTTCTCTTTTCTTATAGATGCATCACTCAGAGGTGACAGAGATAAGCCCAGGGCACACCTGACAGGTGAGTGTCTCTGCGCTTTCAGGTGAACGTTGGCCATGGTCCTGAAGTTTCTTTCCATGGTAATTCAGAACTAGCAGTGCAGAAACCACTACCCTAAGTGAAAGACTTCTCTCAGTAAATGGCTTTCAAGTCTTCCTCCACTTTGTCTCAGGGGTGCTCTCTTTCCGGCCCTATCAGCCTCCGTTTTCTTCTCTCTCTTTCTCTCTCTTCCATCCATGCACCCATTCAGAAATGACTTCCCTCAGCCTGTGAGCTTCAGGTAGTTGTGGATCTGGTCACAGATCTAAAGGCACCACGTTGCCAATTTAGCCAGTCCACCTGGCCCTGAATCAAGATGATGTCATTGGACATTTGATATCAGGAAGTTGTTTCTACAGAATTTCCACTGGGAAGATACTAAGAGTTATCACTCAGTGTGGCCAGTTTCCCAGGTCTTGTGTGGAAATTCCGGGTGGCTAACACCTGATATTTCAGACAACAGAGCAAATCTAGGGCAGAATGCGTGTTTCAAGCTCCCTGAGAAACTAGGAGTTTAAACAGACAGGGGAATGCCCTTGGGGCCCAAGATATTTGCGTTGGTATCTGACTAACTGTTTGTTTACGGTGAGTCCTGGGACAAGGTTAAAACCAGGAAGATGCCAAGTTACTAGCACTTCCTCTTGTCTAAAATGGGAGAGACTGAACAGGACAAGGAGGAAAATCCTAAGAACCTCCTGAGTATGGAGATGTCACCCTCTTGCTAAGAACAAGAGTCAAAACTTGGGGAGGGATTTCATCTGCTACTGAGGTCTCAAAAGGGTTAAGCCCTGTAGTAGATATTTTACTTCTACTTTGTCATCTATATCTGTACATCGGTCCAATAGGAAATAGGAATACTTGTTCCCTTTCACAGATAGGGAAACTGAGGTTTGGGTTACTAAATCTGTGTATCCTGAGTCGGATGATTCAGAAGTGGGAGAGTTCAAGTTGGCCTCGTGGAAACGGCTGCTTCTGTTGCAGTCGACTTCCTGTTTATACTCCTGCTCACCGCTGTGTCCACAAAATTCACTGCATGCCAACAGAGTAGAGCCTGCCTTGGCTAGAGGTGTGAATTTTGCTTTTGAATCATTTAAGGACTTTTAAAAAATGACTTGATCATCCAGAAAGAAGGACTCACGCTCATAAAAATCCAAGGCAATTAATAATTCTTTGTATGAGTTTGCAGAATGGCATGAAAGCTTTCCAGGGGTCACTTAGTATGGGGTGGGACAAGTGCCACAGTTGCAGAAGAAACCCTAGAAATGGAAAAGACACCTTAGAGAATCCGGGAATCTCAGGGCACCTGCTGGGCGTGCAGGTTGCTAAGCTGTTTCTTAAGTCACAGCCTATCCCAAAACTGCCGTGTCAGCACATTACCAGGATGGCTGCGGGCTTCAAAACCAGTTGTGGGAAATCAAGTTGTTTTGATTTATTCTGAAAAGTATTCATTTCATTGCAGATTGTCTTCTTCGAAACCAGTGGTTTGAATCAAGTCTGATTATACTCATTTTCTTCTGTTAAAACACATTTCCTAAAAGCATTCATTAATATGTTCTGTATAAGATATGCTCATGAATATGCAAACATACAAGCATAGTAAAAGATGTAAAATAAAATAGGCCTATTTTTATATGATTTTAATGTGCTTGATTTTGTTGTTTGTTTTTAAAGAATACAAAATAGTGATAGAAAAAAAAAACAGCATTAGAAACAATACAAGACTTCACTAAACAAAGTCATAGGAATTCAACAATGGTTGGTGCGTTACATGATACTATCTTCAAGTTAATTGTTCACATTACCAGATATAAATGAGGCTTATTTTTTAATCCATAAAAATGAAAAAAGCTGGTTTATTTGACGGGAAATGGAGACAATTATATCCAGTCGTTGTGGCAAAAATCTTCATTCCCATTGCATTCACTTTATCTTGAGAGTGAGACGCTGACAGAGCCTCGTTCCTGGCCTACAGACGGGAGACAGAGGTTAAGAAGAGAAGAGAATGAACTTACACAGACTCCTAGTTGGTGGAGGGCCACTTGACAAAGCCCAGATCCTCCCCCATTCCACAAGTCAGTTGCATTGACTTACACAGTATTTTGGCCCTGAGAATGTGGAAGGATTTCCAAAATGCTTTAAGACTCCGTTTCCAACACGTCTTGCCAAATAACTCTTTATTAACCACTGCGCATGTTTGGACCACAGCACTGAAATGCACAGGCAGGGAATGTCTCTCTCTGAAATATCCTCTTTGGTACAAAATATGTCTGAGATAAAGAAGCCAACGAAAGTGGATGTAGCTTAGAGGCTGTTCCTTGGAGCCAGAGATTGACACATACCACATCTTCTCGTCTTCTCCATAAGTATTATCAACCCTGTTTTCTTTAAGGAAGGTATATGAACAGCATTCCTATCCTTGAGACAAAATACCCTGCACTCACAATCAAAAGGAGAAAAGGGTTAATTTGGCGCACTGTCATAAGGAATTCAATTCACAGTGTTAGTCTTCAAAGCCAAAACATGATGACAGAAGGATGTGGAGGAGATCTGTTTGGTTCATGGAAGCTGGGATACCTGTACAAGACATTTTTCATGTTCTTCAAACAAACATTTTCCTCCTGTCCCACAGAAACATACACATTCCCTTCCCTCCTTCCTTCCCAAGCCCCTGTTAGCTGTCGGTCCTATTTCATCCTTTCACTTCTCTTTGCGATTAGCACAAGATTCTTTTGAGCAAATCCCAGTGCTTCTAACGTGAGCTCACTCAGCCTCTCTTTTATTTGCAGTTGTGAAACAAACGCCTACACAGCACCTGAAGGATCAGTTTCCAGCTCTGCACTGGGAACATGAGCTAGGTTTGGCCTTCACCAAGAACCGGATGAACTACACCAACAAATTCTTGGTCATCCCAGAGTCGGGAGACTACTTCGTTTACTCTCAGATCACCTTCCGTGGAACCACCTCGGAGTGTGGTAACAGCAGTCCAGGGAGACAACAGAACAAGCCAGACTCCATCATCGTGGTCATTACCAAGGTAACAGACAGTTACCCGGAGCCCTCCCAGCTGCTCACGGGGACCAAGTCAGTGTGTGAAATAAGCAGCAATTGGTTCCAACCCCTGTACCTGGGGGCCATGTTCTCCTTGCAGGAAGGGGACAAGCTGGTGGTGAATGTCAGTGACATCTCCTTGGTGGATTACACAAAAGAAGACAAAACCTTCTTTGGAGCCTTCTTGCTATAAGGAGAAAGCAGAAATTACTGCATGAAAGAGCTGTGCCTCCCAGTTTCCAGTTTTCTTCATTGATATATAAAGTAAAATTATAGGTTTTCTGGTGCAGGGGTAAAAGATATTCCACAGGGAGAGTGGTTTAGGTATGAAATTTGTGGCCCTTAAATCTACACTGTATACGCCCTCCCATTGAGAATTCTAATGGGGGGGGGGCAAAAGAGGTATAATATAGTGGTTACTTGGAGAAGTGTTGAATTTTTGAACATTGAGCACCAAATGAAAGTATGATCTACTCAGATCTGGATTTAGAGAATATTCCCACACCTCCCTGTTCCACTCCTGTTGCCAACACTCCAGCTATTATTCAGCTTCATTATAAATTTGCTTCAGTTGAGAAACTTCAGACAACATCCATAGAAATGTCAAGAAAACAGTATAGACCCTCCAGAGGCAAGCATCTCTTATCAGTATTTCCATGTACTTTCATGCCTAACCTTAAAAAAAAAAAAATGGAAAGAGTCAGTATTTTTCATGAATGTTCTCCAAAATTAAATTGATCTTCATGCCATATATTGCCTATAAGAAAAGCTGCCGTTCTTTTATTATGCAAACAGGTGTCTAAATAAGCAAGTTTAAACTCCACATGCATATAAGGATATAGCCATAGCATACACTCGGCACAGTTTGCTCGGACACTTCTTTTGGATATGAATTCACCCTGGAGGACACTGTGAAGAGCAATGCCAGAATCTACCCAAAGCTTCTGTAAAAACTCCTGATGCTTTCTGGTTAGACATCAATCCACTTAAGCCAAAGAATAACTTTAAGTCTGAAAAATATTATCATCCCAAATTGCTATTTCTTGCACTGTCCTGGGAAAGCAGTCCAGCAGAACACTCAGAAAAAAAAATTGGTGACAGATTTCAAAATAGGTCCATTGTGCCCCAAACCACAGACTTATTCTCTGGGGAGGAAAACAGTGTTAATCAGCAAACCTGGAGAAGTTTCCACAGGTCTGCCTTGAGGTCTGATGTGCGCCTTTCCGTGCTGAGTGTTATTGAGGTATTTTTCTCATAAAATATTCAAAGGGACTTGAATGTGAAATTAGCTGATCAGCCCAGAAAGTTCTTCTCCTGAGAAGAGAAGCTGGACACTGCGTTGTGGCAGGCTCATGTTGTCCAGTCAGAGTGACTTTCCTGCACTGCTGTCTCAAGGGCTGCAGCGCTGCCTTTGTTCTCCTCACCCTCTGCTGACTGATCTGTCAAGCAAAAATCCAACCATCTGTTTCCCAGGACCAAGTGAGCTCACTGGAATGAAACACGTTCACTTTCTGCAACCTGTGTAGTATGAGAGTTGTTCAGTGTAACCCAGCCAGGTACCTCCAGCACTTGGCCTCGATCTTAAATGCTCTCAGCATGGGTGGTCTTACAGGTGAATCTGAGGGAAAACATGGCCCCTAAATCTCTCTGACTCTGGTTGCCGGGAAACTACAGACAGAGACATGTGACTCCTGAACATAGTGACTGGGTGAGTGGTTGTCTTTGATCAATACTTGTTAGCAATCAAGTAATACAAATTAGTTTCAGGTACTTTCATTAAGAGGGTGAGGTTGCATTCTCTGACCCCTCTAGACTCACTCACACCAGGCCTCCTCCTTGCCCTCAGCTTCCCCAAACAGTGCAGCAGCCCAGTGAGCACCCAGGAAAGGGTGTGGTCACCTCTACCTGGTTCTCCCAGAATCTTCAAAGAGGAAGTAAAGCCCGAAAGGAGGTGGGCAGCCCCATGATAACCACGGGAAAGGGTGTCGCAAAAAGAGGAATTACCCTTGGCTTAAAGCAGAAAAGAGGTTTCTCACTAACTCCAAAACTACCTTGACAGGAAAATGCTCCCTCCAACCCTTCTGAGAGAAATATTTACTGGTAGATCCAGAACACTTCATTCTCTAGCCTGGCACCAAGATCAGAACCAACATCCTGTTAAGAAAATTAAAATGTCCTGGCTCCATGGGTCTCCAGGGTGCATGAGAACATCAAGCAGCTCAGACCTTTAGGAAAGGATTTGCACAGAGGAGGCCAGCTAACGGCTCACTTTCTCCACTGAAGTGAGGCCTATGCCAGGCGCCTTCAGCCCTGCCCACAGGGGATTGGTGGATCAGGAACATGCAGCGCAGAAATTTCCCCCAATGCTAAACCACTGAAGGCTGTGAGAAAATCCTTACCACATCTTTATTTTGTTGAATAATGCAGCTCAGGTTTTTCCTACTGTCTTTGTTAAAATCTTAAAACAATGTGTCTTTTTCTACATAAAAAGCTAATGCCAAATATTCTTAAAAGGACTCTAGTCAGAGCTCCTAGGCAGTTCTGTCTATAGCAAACATTTGTGCATTAGTTTCAAAAGGTGGAAAAATACTTTCTAAGAACATGCATGATGATCCTCTCAAAGGGGCTGAGTGAGATGCCCTCTGGGATTTGGGAGGGGGAATGTGCCTTACAAATAGCTCACCCATCAGGGAGGAATGCTCTGCTGGCTATGTCTCTCTCAAAAAGCTGAATTCAAATTAATTCCCCACACATTTACTGAGTACGTCATTGCCCTAAAGACACAGAAGTAAATTATTTTTTCCCAGACATGTTTTTCTACTATCTTCGTGATCTGTGGAGGTTTTAATTGGTTTTGTTTGTATTGGTCGATCCATCAGCTAACTTGAGGCACATGGATATGTTATTGTGTATGTCCACCTGATGAAGGAGTGTCATTTACAAGGTGATGGGCATTCACTGTACTTGTCTTTTTAAAGTAGCTACTCAAAAACAGCTTTTCATAAGTATATAAGGGAAGGAACATAGCCCTCATCCTGTGTAGAAGCCATTCATTCTTTCAGCTACCTGTAGCAAGAAGTCGTTGCTAGTCTTAAGTTTGGTATTCAACACTCTTGAAAACTGTAGAACTTTTAGGATAGCCTGAGATACCTTGAAAAGTATGTGTTCCTCTACAATACAGAACAGGGCCAAAGTTCATGGGCTGCTCACATTTTGACCCCAGCCTGGTTTTGAACTATGTGGGAAAACAGAATCAGTAGTTTACTAAATTGCTAATTTTTTTTAAAGTACCACAGGAAAAAAAAAAAAATACATCTTTTCATTTCCTGAAACATCTCAGGTTCAGTTCAGTAACAGGGCATTCCAGAACCCTTGGCTTCATTTCAGTCACCCAGGAGGAAATTCCAACTCTAGCTTCTCAGTCTCTCTGGATAATAGAAATTCAGCTCGCTCACCACGCCAGAGGGATGGCTGATGCCAACATGCTCAGCAACTTCTCTTAAGTGCTTGTGCAACCCTTTTTCCATGGGAGTGACCCTGGGGACTCATTTTTAGGACAAGTCTGTTTGTATTTCACAAAACTTATGTAGGTATATTTTGCCTCCAGATTTCCTGATTTTAGAGCCAAGGTGATGAGATTATTTTCAATTTTTAGCAGAATTTTCTTTAAGTGTACATTATTATCCCAAACATTAATATCACTGTGTCATTTTGGAAACTAGCCTTTAGGAAAATTCAGTGAACCATGAGCCCTAGAATCATTTTGCACTAGTGGCAAGAATGTAATTCCAAATAGCCATATTTATGCCTGGCCCACTCTAACAACCCTATTTACAGCTTCCCTAGCTCTGAGATGCACTCACTCCTGTCTCTTTCATCACCCTGTTCTAAGAGGAAAATAGTATGTCAGTCTGACTAGAACCTACTGGTCTTAGACCATACAGTGAGTTGATGGCAGACACAGAGCCGGAATTCTGTCTTCCTGACTCAAAATCCCAAACCAGTTAAATTTCCCTCTACTCCTAGTAAATACAGTCCAGTGTAATAACCAAAAGAAAAATTAGACAAAGATAGGAATGTCCTCTATACCATAGGGCAATATAGAAGGGGAGTAGATGCTGCCCAAGTGTCCTCAGAGGGAAGAGCTGGGAGTGAGAAGCTTTGGTTCCAAACCAAGCCACTCTGATCTCTGACCCAAATGACTTTCTCCCCCCAAGGAGAAGCTCTTCAGGTACTGATTTCTCCTGCACTGGAGATATTCAAACCAAGAGTTTTGCAGAGGTCATTCCTCCCTACATTGCAGAAGTGACTAAGCCAAAGGATTTCTGAGGTCTTTTCCTACCCGATGACTGGGTAACCATCATTGCAGCCACTGGTGTGTGTTCTGTTTGATCACGAAGAGACTAGAAGCCCTGTCAGGAGTCCAGCTGTGCCCAACCCATACACAGCTGTCATTGCTCACTTCTTCTGAGAGTGTGCAAAACAAAGCAACTCCGAGATCTTGGCCAACAGAGCAATGCCATGGAATTGCCAAGCTGACATCACCTACAGAGTTCATCCATTCCCAGTTGCATCATTTCAAAGATGAAGAAAGTCAGGCTTAGAGAGATGACATCCCTGGATATAGGCCAGACAGTAGCTGGTTGGAGCACTGAGACTAGAGTTCCCATCCCCCGACACCAGGCCCAGCACTCTCTCAGCTACCTCCAGGAATCGTTTGCCTTTGAGCATCCATCACCTGGCACCATTCCCCTGGGTGCTGCGGGTTGCTGGCGCTGATGACAGGCAAGTTCCGCTCCTTGGGACTCATGTCTGCAGGAGGGAAGAGGAACGGGCTGCTGAGCAAATGAAGCAGCTGAGTTGAAATGATTTTATTTTTAAAGTCATTAAAATTTATAACTTCCCCTCTTTGTTTCAGGGGTGTATAGAGTGAACAAATGACAGTGTTTGTGTGATTTTAGTGATAAGCCCCATGTGCTTTTATTGATTTTTGTTTTATGTTAAAACGCCAAAGCCCAGGGTACAATGCATATTGTATGTTGTTGCATATGTAATTAACTTGTACACGTCCCATGCCTTTGGACATTATCATATGGTTTCAGTCTCTGTGAATGAAAGTGATGTGTTAATGTATTTCATAGCTGTAATGTAATAAACTGGCATGGAAGGCTGACGGATTTTTGTCAGTGAAGTCATTCTGTGAATCTCTTTGTTTAGTTTTCTAAATTAGCACCTTGGAAACCTCTTAGGATTTTAAAAGCAGGGTCAGTGCTCCGTGTGCCTGAAGGCAACTGATTTTCACAGATCGTAATATATATCTTGAATTTAGAAATTGCAAAGCATCATGGGTTGTACCACACTGGGAGGTGAGAGCAGAAGAGAATTTATTAGACTTTTTGTGTAAATTAGGATATTATGGTTAAGTGCTTTAACCTCACCAGAACAATCCTGAATAAGAGAAGGAAAAGCCAAAGAGAGGGCAAGAGCCCTGGACAGAACCAGAACTGGGCCCCGGTGTGTCTCTGGCACTAGACTTTCTGCATAATATTTTAAAAAAACCTCCACCAGCAGAAGTTAGAGTATTCCACACACGCTTTTCTCTCCAGCTTGTAGAGCAACAACCAAGGGCAGTACTGGTGTTACGTCACTACTCATTTGAACCATATTAAATTTTCATATCTGAGGATGAGAATAATTACATTTTAGCAGTTTCATTTGTTTGAACCAAACAGCTCCCAGCAGAATCAGAAAGGAAACTGGGCTTGCCTCTAAAATATTAGCCTCAAAATTTTTCCTTCCCAGTGGGAAATCTGAGACTATATTTATGTCTTTCTGAAATTTACTGTTCCTATTAGTTTTTACCCACATCTGGGAGTGATAATAACAAAAGATTATTTACACTTGTAGCAAGAAATGAACTGTTTGCCCTATATTTATTAAAACACCACCTATCTGTCAAAGCCACGATGGTAGTTTTCCAGATGAAACATGCTGATAGAAGTCTAAGCTAGGTCATCAAAAGCAAGTTTTTTAATCAATTCTCAGATGTAAGCTCCATCCTTAGGAACTGTGGAGCAAAAAGACCAAACCCTCCCTTTTTCTCTCCTGATGCTGGTAAAGTTGTCCTCAGAGAACATCCAGTGTTCAATAAAGTCCAGCCACATTCAGTTGAGACTCACGGAGGTGATGTGTGGTCTGATCACATGGACCTGATTCCCCACTTACTCTCAGATATTTTGACTATTATTCTGATTCATATTTCTTCTACCCACAATCCTCTTAAGCACCATTATAATAATAGTCAATAATAATAGTTACATCTCAGGATGGATTTAGAAGAAAAAATGAGTCAAGGGTCAGAAGACTCATGTTTTATGCCCACCTTTGTCAGCTTTCAAACTGTCAAGACTTTGGCTAAATATGTTCCAGTTTTCTCCTCTGATCCAAAAGAGATCTCAACCAGTCTATGTCTGTAGTGTTTGAGTTTCAGAGGAGCTTCCCTTTTTAAGTAGGTAGGAGGTGAGATGGGGTTTCTCCAAGAGAAACCAAAATTCCTCCTGTACCTTACCCTGCGAAGCCCTCCAGCAGGCACATGGGGACTTTTCAGTTCTTCAGTGCAGGAAAGACAAAGGTAACTGAAGCCAAGATGTGAATCTCGGGGCCCGCACATGTCGTTCCCCATCGGCAGTGTTCCTCACCTCCCCTCACCCGCCAGGTTCTTCTGCCTATGATGTCTAGGACCATGGAGCCAAAAGGATCTTTCTAGATCTGGAGCCATTGGTCAGTGTAACCCCAACCTCTTTTCCACTGTGTTCTGCTTCTCAGCTTTGTCCACATCTGTGCGGGCCTGTAGCGGGCAAGTCATCTACTTCCCTAGGTCCCAGGGATAAGCTCCAAATTCCAGCCCTAAAGTTCTAGAGTTGCAGCTATGCTGGGCCAGAGTTGTTGCTGTTCTCATGTTCCAGCTGAGTGAGCCACAGCATGCTTTCCAAGGAGACTTCTTACACAGAGCCCTCCCTTCTCCAGGCTGCGCATTGGTCCCAGAGAGACCATGGTACACAATCGAGTCCCGCAGGCCCCACCAAAGACAGGTGTTTGCCAGGTCCCATGCCCATTTGTTGGCCTGTCAGAGCAATAGCTCTCAATTGCAGTTTGTACATTGTGATAGCAGAGGGTAGGGATACAGTGAAAAAAAAGCTCAGTCCCCAAGATAAACCCTAGACAAATTAACTAATTAAATCAGAACCTATAGTGACAGAGCACACGTTAAAAAAAGCTAACTCCAAAGTGTTGTCAGAGTCAAAAACCAAATTTTCAAGGCCCTGGCCTTTTTGGGGAAGGGCAGGTCTCTGAAGCTGGCCATGCCTGCGTTGTGCTCTCTGCTCTGCCGTGGTGCAGGTCGGAGACCTCAAGTATCTGAAGTAGCCACTGTGAACCTCACTTTCTTCACCTGCACAAGGGCAACATTAACATACATGTTTCACAGTGTCCTTGAGAAGGTAAGAAGAGATAACGCCTGTAGAAGCAGATGGCAACGGTCCTGCCCAGGTTCCTAATGCATGCCCAGTAAATATTAGTAATCAGTATACCAGGAACCGATATTAGGAAATTTTGCTCTCTGTATTTCTTTTCTTCTATATATAAAGAAGTAACATGAAATAATGGATGTTATAAAATTATAATAAAATGGTAAATGATGGTTTGAGGACTTGGCTACTCATTCATTCATTCATTCATTCATTCATTCAAGAGACATTTAGTAAGTATTCTCAATGTGTCAGGCCCTGTGAGGTGCCATGAATGAAAGAGATAAGGCTAAGAGACCCTTTGTGACTTTGTGCTTTGGGGTTGAAGTTGGAGTGGGAAATGTTAGGCTCACGTCTAGATGTCCCCCCAAAGTCTCATGTGCTCCTGGGTGGGGCCTCTAGGATGGATGAGGATCACTGGGGCGTGAGAATCCTCTGTGAATTGTCCACTGATGAGTTTATAACTGAATGTGATGCTGGGGGTGAGGCCAGGTTGGAG
>PVKN010018942.1:0-16602 GCA_004027915.1 Capromys pilorides | reverse complement strand
CCATCAGATTTCATGGAGTTGTGGTCCTTGTTACCTCTTTCTAGGTGTTACTCAAAACATTTTGCAGCACTGGTTTGGTGGTCATGAATTTTTTCCAATGTTCTTTGACTTGCGTCTTATTTCTCCATTATTTTGAAAGATAGTCTTGTGGAATGTAGCAATCTGTTTGGAGGTTGTTTTCTTTTAGGACTTTAAATATTTCACTTTTTTTCTTGACTTGAGGGTTTGTTGAGAAGTCTGCCTTGATTCTGATTGGCTTTGCTTGAGCAGTGATTTTTTTACTTGAACAGTTTTTAATATTCTATTCTTAAATTGATTTTCTAGAATCTTGACTCTTACACCTTATTGTAGATTTTATTTCTTTTTCTTGATCATGGCTATTTGGAATTCTGTATACCTCACTTATCTCTATGGCGAATTCTTTTTCTTTCTTAGGAAGTTTTCTTCCATTACTTCTTTGAATCTGTTTCTCTAAATATCGTGGTACCTCCTGCTTTTTCAGTGTCTCCAATCTTTTTTTTTTTTTTTAATGTATTTGGTGTAGGGTCTCACTACATAGCTTGGACTCGTAGTGATCCTCCTGTTTTTAGCCTTCCCTATGCTGGTATTTACATAATAGTATTTATGGGGTGGACCACCACATCTGGTCTTGTTGGCTGGCTTGGCTTGCCTGCAGCCTGGTCTAGTGCAGCCTGTGGTGCCAGGGATAGAATCCCAATAGACATATTCTACTCATTTAAAAAAAAAAAAAAAAAAAAGCAAAGGGTACAAGGTGGAGTCATGTACACCTGTAAATCCCTCCAAAGGCTATGGCAGGAGGATCATGAGTTAGAGGCCAGCCTGAACCACACTGGGAGACTCTCCAAAAAAAAAAATAAATAAATAAAATAAAAATAAAAAAGACAAGGTATGAAAAATCAACCCAAAAGCTGCTAAATAATGCAAAGAGGAATAACTTAAGATTGATTGGAGAGGGCTGGCAAGATAGCTTAACAGACTAAGCACCTGCTTAGGCATTTTCTTATGCACCTTAGTAGTTATCTTAATTCAAAATTAACTGCCTAAAATTTTACAACGTTAATAGATTAGCAGCAGAATCATTAGAAAAGAGAATTAGAAAAGAGAATAATTGTTGGGCATTATGTATCAGGCACTCCTCCTACTGTCTTCACACTATACTACATCACCAGACCTTTTTTTCTTCCATTTTTAGACTACGGGTTGGTTGCTGAGGCTGGACTTGAATTTCCAGTCCTTCTGCCTCAGCCTTCCAGTATGCTCAGATTACAAATGTGAACAACTACTGTTTGCTTGGTCTTTTTTTTTCCTGCAGTACGGGGATTGAACTCAGGACCTTGTGCTTGTCAAGCAGGCAGTTATTCTACTGAGCTGTCTCCCCAGCTCCGTCTGCTTGGTCTTGGCATTACTGATGCTAAATTAATAAATTGCCTTTTTTATGATGGTTATAAAATGCTAGTTTCTCTGATTCTATTGACTACATGTTTCTGTATAATAAAATTCTTCATAAGTGGACTATGTAGTTTTTAAAGCAATCGAGTAAAGCTTTGTAATCATTTCATTTTTTATTTTTATTAATTTTTTTGTACCAGGAATTGAACTCATGACCTCACAATTGCCAAACAAGTGCTGTGCCACTGAGTTATATCCCCAGCCGTATTCCTTTTAGTTAGTTTTTTTTTTTTTTAGTCTTGTGACCTCACAATGCCCATTTGAAAGAACACGGTTTACCATTATGATATCACATTGCATAATAAAAATGCCACCACAATTGATCTTTTTTTTTTTTTTTTTATAGTTTCTCCAGTATTCTTTATTTATTTTAATGGCCGGCTCAGCCTGCCATGGTGGTGGGGCTGGCGCAGCATGTGGTGCCAGGGATCAAACCGCAGTCCCTGCAGTTGCCTAAGCTTTCCTAAGTAGGCGCTTTAGACCGCTGAGCCATCTCGCCGGCCCAATTGATCTTTATGATACCAGGCTGGTATTAAACTCCCTTGTTAGTCCAGGATGCCCTCATTGTAACCCGCTCTGTCAGAGTGCTAGGATTATAGTAAAAGACCATTATTACTGACTGTAAGTAGGTTTTTAGAGCTAAAGTTGGTATTATAGTCACCAACATTTGTGGCAAATGATTAGTCTGTTTTACATTCTGAGAACTAATAGATTTTTTAAACAAATAGGTGTATGTCAGTGAGTTTTTACTCTTTTTTTCTCTTCTACTTGCCTTTATTTGTTTCAATTATGTTTTTACTACTCTTCGCCTTCTAGCATATCCAACTAGGCCAGTTTTTACCATTCATGAAAAATCTGTCTGAGATTTTGAGTCACCTGTTTCCACTAGTGAAGGAATGTTATTTAGTAACCAAAGAACCATGGCACAAGGCTGTCATTATTTCTAGACTTTTGACATTGGGCAGAATTAAGAAATGTAATTTTAAAAATTCAATTTAATTTTTAAAATTTTTTAAATTTTAATAATGCTGAAAATTATGGCATATAGATAGATCAATGTTAGGCTTTGGTCCTGTATATATGAGGTCCTGTATTATCCTCAACATTGCAGGCATACTACACATATGCAAAGTGAAAGTTTATTTACCCATATTGACATTTCCTTTTTTTTCTTTTTTTTATGCATTTAGGACACGGTCCACAGGGTCTACAGGGTCTCATTATGTAGATCTGACTGATGGTGATTCTTCTGTTTTCAGCCTTCCAAGTGCTGGGATTATAGGCGAGGGACACCACCTTGGCCTCAGCAAGCCCTGGGGGTGGGGCCCAGCACAGCATGCCAGGGATCAAACCCCAGCTGCTGCTCTGCCTAAATCAGTTTTACATTTCAAGGTTTTTAAAATATGATTATGAAAACAAAGAAATTAAATAACTGTATCTCCAGGTATTGAGCTCAGAATCTCACCCCTGCCAGGCACTGTAAATCTATGGCCCCCTCTATTTCTTACGTTACACTGATTTTTTATATTTGTATTTGTTTTGCACTAAGGATCAGTCATCTGAATAAGCTTAATAATAGTTATATGTTTATTTTTAAGAAAAGTGTTGCTTTCCTAATACTACCAGTATTAATCTTAATTCTGTGAATGTAATTTTGCATTTCTTCCACTGTACATAAATTTGAATAAGTGAATACATGAAGATGGATAGTAGTGCACCACAGATGGAAATGGCTTTTGTAGAAAACATGCTGACACTTATAAAGAACGTAAGAATTAAAATTACCAAAATGAGTTGGCTGTGGTGGTATACACCTGTAAATCCCAGCACTCAGGAGGCTGAGGCAAGAGGAGCATGGTGAGTTTGAGCCCAGTTTAAGCTACAAAGTGAGTCAAGGCTAGCCTGAACTGCATACCGAAATCTTGTCTCAAAAAGACCAAAAAAAAAGTTGCTAATAAAACTAGATCCTTGTATTTTTTTAACCCACAAACCCACTTCTAAGAAACTATTTTAAGGTTGTATTTGCCAAGAGTATGAAGTGATAGGTAGACAGTTACTGTGTTGTGATTCGTAATAGCAGAAAGTTGTTGGAGAGCTTCTGTAGAGCACATGATATGGAGAAAAAAGAAAGCAAGTAGACATACTTAGAGATATGGAATGCTCACCAAATGTAACTAAGTGAAGGACAAGGCCAAACTAGAAAACAGCAAAAGGGGCCAGCAAGATGGTTCAGTGGTCTGAAGTACCTGCTTAGGAAAAAGTTTAGGCAACTGCAGGGACTGTGGTTCAATCCCCACACCACATGCTGTGCCAGCCCCACCCCCAGGGCAAGCTGAGCTGGCCATAATAGAAAGAAAGTTAAAAAAAAAAAAAAAGATAGAAAACAGCAAAAGATTTCTGGAGATAATAACCAGATTCAACAATGTAGCCATAGCCAGGTGTGGTGGCCCACGCCTGTAATCCCAGCACTTGGGAGGCTGAGGCAGGAGGATCGGTGCGAGTTCAAGACCAGCCTGGGCTATAAAAGTGAGCTCAAGGCCAGCCTGAACTAAATAGCGAGACTCTGTCTCAAAAAGACAAACAAAACAAAACAAACAAACCAAAAAAAAACACCAATGTAGCCATATACAAAATAAATACCAAAATCAGTAGTGTTCCTGTACATTGATCATGAACTTACTGCCAAAGAAATTTGGAAAACTGTACCATTCACAATAGTGCCAAGAGGGACTGGTCAAATAGTTCAGTGGATTAAAGCACCTGCAAGGAGGCTCAGGGGCCAGCCCCACCCCTGAGCATGCTGAGACTGGCATTGAGACTGGGTGTGGTGGCGCGCCTGTAATCCCAGCTCTTGGGAGGCTGCAAACAGGCGGATCACTTCAAGTCCATTCTAGTAGTGTGACCCTGTACATCCTTCCCTAAAATACAAATGACAACAACAACAACAAAAAATCAGTAGTGTCAAGAAAGGTCAAATGTGAAAGACCTCTATGAGAAAATTATATCACTTTGAAAAAGATTAAATCTTGAAAGGCAGACCCAACATTCTAAAAAAAAAAAAAGCCTATATTTCCAGTACTGATAAATACAGTTAACATAATCACAATGAAGATACTACAGAATTTCTCATAGTGGAAACATTCAGGGAACCAGAAGAAACCAAGAACAGCAAAAGCAGGTCTGAATAACAGTAACAAAGCAGCTGGGTAACAAAGCAGGAAACATCACAGTCCCAGATCTGAACTTATATTGCAAACCTATAATAATAAAACCAGCATGGTACTGGCACAAAAGCAGACTTGTGAATCAATGGAACAAAATAGAAGATTCTATTCTAAAACAAGCCTAGACACATTCAGCTATTTGATCTTTGATAAGGAAGCCAAAATTACACACTGAGAGAGGACCATTTCTTTAATCAATAGTGCTGGGAAAATTGGATATCCATATGCAGAATATTGAAGTCCATATCTCGCACCATGTACTAAGTCAAAATGGGTCAAAGATTTAAATGTTTAAAACAATGTGCTGGAAGATAACATATGTAAAAATTCTAATTTTTAGACACCCCTGCAATGAGCCCCAATGTGCTGGGTGTTATCTCAGGGACCCAGGAAGACCAGTTGTTCACAGGAACAAACCTGGCCATTTATTGATAGAGGAGATTATCAGATGATTCAGGCTGTGGTAATCTTAAATTAATAGGGATCCTGCCCTAGATGGCCCACCCTAAAAGGGTGGTGCCAGAAGTTCTCAGCCTCAGTTCATCCTTTAGGGAAGTATATAAAACCAGACAATGTGAATTTGTGGTTCTAATGCACTTAAGAAATAGGCATAGGCAAGGGCTTTCTGAAAAGAAAGCCTCAGTGGCACAAGGAATGATACAATAAAATAGGATATCAAATTTAAACTGCTTCTGCACAGTAAACAAGCAACAAAGTGAAGAGGCAACCTACACAATGGCAAGAAAATTTTGCCACCTTTATCTCAGGGGACTAATACCTATTATATTCAAGGAACTCAAAAATATTAGCCCCCATAAAAGGTCCGGCCAAAAAATAAGTAGCTAAAATGAATAGTTCACTTCTCAGAAGTACAAATGGCCAACAAATACATGATAAAATGTTCAGCATTGCTGACCATTTATAAAAATGCAAATTAAAACAACACTGGTATATTACCTTAGTCCAGAAAGAAATAGATTATATATGCTGCCAAGGTTGCTGTGAGAGGGAAATGAAACCTTTCCATTTTGTTGGTGGATATGTAAAGTAGTATAACCACTATGGAGATCAGTATGGGGATTCCTCAAAAAACTAACAATACAAATTCCATTTGACTCAGCTATTCCACTTCTAAGTATGTTCCTGAAAGGGTTAGCGATCATACCAGAGTGGTACTTGCATACCCATGTTTATTGCAGCACAATTTATAATAGCAAATTCCTGGAAACAGCCTGTATGCCCACCAACAGATGAGTGAATAAAGGAAATATATTTATACATAGTGGAATAGTTCTGTACCATCAAAAAAAATGAACTTGAGGTACTTGTGGATTCATGACTGCCACTTGAGAACACAGGGTTAAGTGAAATAAATCAGACATAAGTTTAAACATTTCATGGTTTCTCTTTTATGAGAAACCCAAAATATAAGCAAAGAGCACTATAAAAATTAACAGGAAGCAGGGAGTAATTTTTCAAATGGTAAGGTGAATAGGAGCTGGAGAGAAGAAGAGGAAAATGGCTTTTTTATTTTTATTTTTTTAAACTTTTACGTTATGGCTGACTCAGCCTGCCCTGGAGGTGTGGTTGGTGCAGCATGTGGTGCCGGGAATCCAACTGTGGTCCTGTGGTTGCCTAAGCAGGTGCTTTAGATCACTGAGCTATCTCACCAGCCCCAAAAATGGATTTTTAAAAAAGAAATTTTTGCACATGGAGGGGAGCAAGAGCTGGAGGGAATAAGGAAGCATGTGAGGGGAGGGTACAAGAAAAGAATTAAGATGCATTATGCACATGTACAACTCCCCACAATGACTCATTATGCACTACAAACACGTACTAATAAAAATAAGAAAAAAATTTTAATCTTTATGTATTTTGTACAGAGTCTTGCTGTGCAGCTCAGACTCATAGTAATCCTCCTATCTCAGCCTTCCCAGTGCTGGGGTTACAAGTGTGCACCACCATGCCTGGTTTTGGTGGCTGGCACTACTTGCCCTGGTTCTGGGATGGGCACAGCATGTAGTACCAGGTATCAAAAACTCAGGTCCTTGCACTTGCCAGGCCGGTGCTTAGACTGCCAAGCTATCCCCCCAGCCCAATAAAATGTATATTTTAAAAATACTTATGTTGACTTGTTGCCCCATAATTTCAGCTTGCCTTTGAATGCAGTCACTGTATCTGCCAACTTCAACACAGTTGTCATTCACCTGTAAAGTGATAGATTGAGTTCAGTGACCAAGTTGAATGTGTCACGTGAAGTGACACAAGTATCATGATGTTGTCGGTGAAATATGCTGCCTGTGGCAACTGTCCTAAAATTTCTTAAGTGGCTCTTGTAACTCAAAAATTTAGGCCAGTGATTTGCATTTAGAGAGCCATCTTCTGTGAATAAAAGCAGATATGTGTGTTCTACATCCATGTCCTCACAGTTGTACAAATAGGTTTGAGTTCATGGAATGTGGCTGATAATTTTAATCACATTGTGTAAACCATATTTTAATGTGGCTCAGCTGTCATTTTTCAGCTAGCCAGCATTTCTCTGTGGGTGACACAGCATATAGACTCACAGTGCTTTGATCCACGTGGTGAATGTGGCAAGTGTCCAGTCATGGCAGCCATTCCATCCATTCATATACCAACAAAGGAACCAGTGCAATTTTCCTTGCATGTAATTGTTCCCAGACTAGAATAGTTCTACAGCTGTGACACTGTTTAGCAATTGAAGTGCACATAATGTATCCTCTTGTGCATCCTGAACGATATACTGCACAAAAACAAGTACTGTTGCCTTGCTGTCAGTGGATGCCTTACCTGGATTGTGGGCCATGGTGACTCATTAGGCTTCCTAATGGGTCAGTAACAATTGTACCTCAGTATTCCCTGCTACTTCATCAGTTTGTCTAGTTTCGGTGCTGCCAAAATTGGAACACGTCTTGCCTTCTGAACTGCAGCGTGTCTCCTGAGGACATCTTCAGGACAGATGTCCTCAGCCACAGCAGTAGCAACTCTTCACCAATAGGAGCGGGTTACTCAGCTTTAGCAGTGCAGTAGTCACCAAGAGTGATCATGCATCAGATGCATCTGCATTTGATGAGGGGGGTGGCCTTCACTGATTGCTTCTGTTCTTTGAGCTCCTGATTTTTCATTTTTAAAAACTTCAGTCTTGTCATTTATTGCAGGATGCTTGGTCTACATGTGTTGAAGCAGTTTTAAAGGTTTTGTGGCTTTGTCGGGTAGGCAGAAATATTGCACAAGATAGGTTTGGAGAGTGAGTCACCTGTTGCAGTGAACCTGTAATGTAAGTAGGAATATGGGTGCTTCCTTGTTTTGTTTTGAGACAATCCTACAGGTTGATGGTAGTTTGCTACCCAGGTTGTGATTATGCCATATAAAATTACCCTTGGACAAAGAGCCTCAGCACCAGCTCACTTGGGACCCTCCCTGTCTTTTAGGAGCTTTTTTTTTTTTTTTTTTCCAGGAGCTTTCTGTCAGTAAACCTTTCCTACTTTTAACTTCTTTTGTCCTCAAGTCATTATCCAGATTTGGGACAAATGAATTTAGCACATATGATATCTAACGGGTTAAGGGTTACTTCCTAGGGTGAGTACTCCAGTGATATGTGCATACCCTTGTTTCTAGCTGTGCAGTTCACTATACAGCCTAGAGGTCTATCCGTGGTCAAATGGATAAAGTAAATAATAGCATGCATACCAGTTGAGTTTCATTCAGCTATAGAGAAGGATATGTTCTTGTTATTTGCAGGAAAATGGGTAGCTCTTGAGACTATACTGTTAAATGAAATAAGCCAGACTGAGAAAATTAAATGCCACATGGTTTCCCTTGTGTGAGAATCCCAAGTTAGAAACAGTAAAATAAGAGGGAGATAGTTAAAAAACAGAGTGGTAGAAGGGAGTTAGGGAATGAGTGGAAGGGAAAGTGTGTGGAGGCAAGATAAAAAGTCACTGATCCACCATTTATATATGTACTGATTTTCCATGATAAATGTAAACATGTTTGGCAAACATAAATCAAGTAAAAAGAAACATTAAAAAAATTCCACATTACTATACATAATGTGGATAATTTTTGCTATTTTTAGGGTTGTTATTATTTCCTTCAAATGTTTAAGAGAATTCACCAGTGGAGCCCTTTTTGTCTAGATTTTTGTTTGCATACAGGTTTTAAATTACAGACCTCTTTTTTCCTGTGTAGCTCAAGCAGACTTCAAACTTGTTGTATGGCCTCATTTGCATGCATAGTGGGACAGATTTCATTTTTTTTGCTTGACATATGGTTATTTTGGTTTTCTTTTCTTTTTTTTGGAGGTTTTGGTTGTATCTGTCTATAATACTGCCTTAAATCTCTTAGACGGTCACAAGAGCTACAGAATTCTCTTTCTCTGATTTTGCTAATTTTTCTCTGCTATTAGCTTTTGTTGACTTTTCTCAGCTTTAGTTGCATTAATTTTTTTTTTTTTCTCATTTTGTTTCAGTTTTCCTTGTTCATTGACTTCTCTGTACTTTTGTGAGAGTAAATTTGCTCTTTTTGGGAGGGACTGGGAATTAAAGAGTCTCACTCTGTAGCCTAGGCTGGTGCCTCAAAATCATGGTCCTCTTACCTCAAACTCTAGAATGCTAGGATAGTAATCATGTGCTACTGTCCAGCTGAAACTATTCTTGTTAACAACATAAGTTATTGAGAAGTAAGCTATTTAACTTTCATGTATGTTGAGATTTTCTCATTTTGATCATGGAACATCTTTTTATTTTGACCAGATTTCATTGTAGTCCAGGGGTCCTTTAACTCACTCTGTACTATCCCAGTTTTAGTACTTTTAAAATGTCTTTATTGCTCAGTATATGTTTGTGTGTTGTTTTTTCTTTTTTGTACTGGACATCAACCTCAGGACCTTGTGCTTGCCAAGCTTAGTATATGTTATATCTTGGTGACTTTCTATGCCCAGTAAGGGAATATGGATTCTAAAGACATTCTAATGACATTTGGATATTCCTAAAATGTTGGTTGATTTAGTTGACCCTTCTGTTCAACTCTTTACATCCTTATTGAGTTTCTGTCAACGATTCTATTGATTATTGGGTGGAGAGTTATAATCTCTCCTATAATGTGGATTTCTCTTTTATTTTTATCTGTACCAACTTTTTTTGTTAGTTTTGTGAAGTTCACTACGTGCATGTGTTTCTAGGATTATGTCTTAAAGAATTGTCCTTTTCATCAATATTCAGTGTTCTTTGTTAAGAGTCCTTATTCCAAAGTCTGCTTTGTCTGATCCTGTTAACTTCTTTAGCATTCATATTGTGAAGCAGGTTTATTACAGTGGTGACTATATCAGTCTACCTCATTTTAGACTACATTTTTACTATTTGCTGAAGGTCAGTGAGACAGAACACTTAATAGCCACTTAAATGAAGCAGGTAGGGATGAAGTGTCAGCTGAGGATTCGTAACAAACCAGTCCACAATGTTCAGGAAAGCTGCTCCAGAGGGAATGAAATCCTGTGGATTGCAGGTGCTATTGAAGACCCAGTAAGCAGCCTAAAACTCAGAGGGGCAGCATGGGTCATTGGCCTTATAACATTGAAGACCATCCTGTTTCAAGAGGAACGGAGATCAGACAGTTTCAGCCAGTTTGTCATTGACTTAAGGATTTATACTTTTTATTTTGATGATGATGATGATGATGATGATGATGATGATGATGATGATGATGATGATGATGATGGCCCGCTCAGCCTGCCCTGGGGGTGGGACTGACGCAGCATGTGGTGTTGGGGATCAAACCACAGTCCCTGTGGTTGCCTAAGCTTTCCTAAGCAGGCACTTTAGACCACTGAGCCATCTCGCCGGCCCCAGGAGTGAGAGTTGTTTTTATTTATGTTATAGCCAACTCAGCCTGCCTACCGTAAGGCTGAGCACAGCATGTGGTGCCAGGGATCGAACTGTGGTCCCTGTGGTTGCCTGAGCAGGCACTTTAGACCACTGAGCTATTTCTCCAGCCCCTAAGAATTTATACTTGTAGTACTACAAGTGTGAAAGGGAAAGCACTCCCTTTGTCCAAGACAGTCCAGGAACTGTCTGAACATGTGCGTATTGTTTGAATGTGCATCTGTCCCATTTTTTTTTAAACCTACATCCTGGTAGAGTAGATGTTTAGGCTAGCGTGACACAACTGAATGATAAAACACTAGCCTAGTATGTGTGAGGCTGAGTTCAATCCCCAGCATGGAGATAGGTTTCTGTAAATAGCATTTACTTGAATATGATGTTAGACAATCACAAACTGTGTAACATTTTTGTCAGTGGTGGGCCACATGCAAAATGGTGTTCCCATAAAATTAGATCATATAAATGATTTTATCACTTTGTGAGTATATTATGTTGACACAGTGGCACAAGACTGTGTACATATGTACAAGTCGTTTGTGGTATAGCAGGACCACAGACAGAGCCTGAGTTGCCATTTAATAGTTTATCCACCTCCTGGTCTGACCTTTAGATTTATTTGTGTCTATGATCCAGTATGTAATGAGACACTTTAAATCCATGTCTTGTTTGTAGAGCTGGGAAAAGAAGTGCCAACTATTCCTAGCATATAAGATCAAATCATAAGCTTCACATTTTTAGGATTGGTTAGAAGCTAAAGCTTCAAAAGCAGATCCAGACATTGGCTGGATAAAACTGAAGCATCCTGCTGATTGGTTGACATTGTTAGAGGGTTGCTGTTCAAGCACAGGCACGTAACTGGCTCCCAGCCCTGCACTTGCAGTGTTGTTGTTCTTTCAGTTCTCTCTGACCGTGCCATGCTGATGGCCTCTGCCCTATTAAGAGGCCAAGCTCAGCAGGAACACCCTCTGGGCCCTGTGGACAAGAGGCTACAGCAGGAGCTGATATGTCTGTCTGGTGACAAAAGGAATTTCTTCCTTCCCTGAATTGGACATTCTTTTCAAATGAATAGGAACCATCCATGGAGCAGCTGGCATGGTTTATAAAGACTTAAGGTATATGCTGACCCTGGAATTCCCCAGTGGCTACCCTTACAATGCACCTATGGTGGAATTCTTCATTCCCTGCTACCACCCCAGTGTGTACACCCAGGGTAACATCTGCCTGGATTTGCTTAAGACAAGTGGTCCATCCGCCTTGTTACCCCATCAGGATCATGTTAATCCAGAACCTCTGAGGAGAATCCAATATTAAATATCCTTTGAACATGCACAGTGGAACTCTGGGAAAAGCCCCAGAACTTTTAAGAAGTACTGGGGCCGGGGAGATAGCTCCGTGGCACAAGTGCCTGCCTGGCAAGTGCAAGGTCGTGAATTTGAACCCTGGTCCCACAAAAAAAAAAAAAAAAGAAGTACTGTAAGAAGCCTACCCAAAGCCGGTATCTAGTCAAGAGCTCAGACCCAGGCTGACCAGCCTTTCTTTGTGGTCTCTTTTTATTTTTTCTTTACTCTGTCCTTTTCTTGGTTTCTGTGTGAGACACTGTCTTGAGCTGTAGTAATTTTGGTTTTTTGTTTTTTAAAGTAAATCTCTAGTTGAGCTTTGTAATGTATATAGGTTGATTTAGGGGAGAGAACAATCAAATTTCACAAAACTTCTAAAGTACTTAACTTAGAGAAAAAAATAAAAACATGTTAATAAGTTCATTTTTAAATCCTGTTGTATAAGGATGTACTGATTTAGAGTAAATATCCTAAAACAGTCATGTTTTCTGACCTTATCATAATCATAAACACTTATATTTGGATAGGTAGTGCACATAAAACTTCCAACAGCCTTTTTCCTTTGCAATGAAAAAAGTTATAACAATGGTTTGTATTGGCTGCTCCAATTTAATAAGCACATATTCTCCTAGTTTGTTACTGACACATTCTATGTTACTGTTTCATCTTGTCTAAAAGAAGCAATTTGTAGTACTTGCTTTGCTGTTTCCCTTCAAAGTTTACTCTGTTTTCCTATAGAGTTTTTTTTTAAATTTTGGTTTGTTTGGTATCAGGAATCAAACTCAGGATCTTGCTAGGCTGTTTGTTTTTGAGAGAGTCTCATTATGCAGTCCAGGCTGGCCTTGAACTCAGCATGTAGCCCAAGATGGATGGCTTTGAAATCAGTGCAGTCCTTATGCCTCAGCCTCCCATGTGCTAGGAGTACAGGCATGTGCCACCATGCCTGGCTAGACTTAAGTATTTTTGAGCTTTTCTTTTTGAATGCTAGGGGTTGAACTTAGGGCTTTGCATACGCTAGAAAAAAAATTCTACCTCTGAGCTGTACCTTCAGTCCTACTAATGAACTTTAATAGAGTATGATGTATATGCTTTTGGGACTTGTATTTTTCATAGCATATTTTTTTGGAAAACAGTCCTGTGATATCTACAGTTTAATCATATATTCATCTTACACTGTCTAGTATTGCATTATTTACTATGCCACAGTAGCTAGTGTGGTGCACTCTTGATTATTTCCAGTTATGAAATATGTCTCTTTATGCTGAAGCACAGGTTCCTCTGTAGTAGAACTATAGGTCACAGATTGCTAAGGAAGTTTTTTTTTTTTTTTTTTTTTTTCTTGCAGAACTGGAGTTGGAACTCAGGCCTTGTACTTGCCAGGCAGGACTTGTGCCCCTGAGCTAGGTCTGTGGTCCCTGAGGAAGCCATTTTGTTTGTCCAACAAATATTCATTGAGCACTGTGTCTTATACACATTTCTAGGTGCTTTGTGGTATCGGCAAATTGAATAAATAAAAAATCCTTGCCTGGTGGCATTTATGTTCTGTTTGGAATAGCCAGACATGTGCTGTCTTTGGTAGCCCATATACTAAAATTTGAATAGCCAGACAAACATAGAGGAAATAAAGAGGTGATAAATGCCAGGGAGTAAGAATTAGGCCAATATAAGATGAGGGTGGTACAAGAAAGTGGTGAGTGTGAAAGCTTCATTGAAGGCGGCATTCAAAAACAGACTTGAAGTTATATTCTGTTTTTAAAATTTCAACCTAATTAAATAGAAATAACCATAGCCATTAAACATGCAGTGGTTAATAAAGTCAAATGACCTATTGTTATTAGAGAATTATTATTTTTTTCTTTTTTTTGCAGGACCGGGGTTTGAACTCATGACCTTGCACTTGGCACGCAGGCACTTGTGCCACAGAGCTATCTCCCAGCCCCCAGAGAATTGTTTCTTTACTCTGGTTTTAGTCTCATTTTTGGAAAGGCACATTGTCTAGATGTTGTTTTCTACAGAGTTGTCTGAAGAAATCAGAAGTGTGCTCAGATCTAATAAGATAAAAATTACATTTCCAGATAACTTTATGGGAAAGAGAGTACTGTTACACTCGTATTAAAAGTACTTGTGTTGGACTGGTGAGATGGCTCAGCAGTCTAACAAGCCTGCGTCGGAAAGTTTAGGCCACCGCAGGGACCGTAGCTCGATCTCAGGTACCACATACTGTGTCAACCCCACCACCAGGGCAGGCTGAGCTGGCCATAACACAAATAAATAACATTTAAGAAAAAAAAAAAAGTACTTGTGTTTGTATACTAACGGTATAACCAGTATGATTTTTTTTTTCTAAGACATTTTTTAAGAGTACACTAAATAGGGCCATTGAGATAGCTCAGTGGAATAAGTACTTGCCTGGCAAGCGCAAGGTCCTGAGTTCATTCCTTGGTACTGCCAAAAAAAAAAAAGGCTGGGAGATAACTCAGTACAATAAGCAAGTACAAGGTCCTGAGTTCAATCCCCAGTCCCCCCCAAAAAAGAGTATATTAAATAGTACAAGACCTGGACAGTGCTTAGCTCCACTAATGTAACCTTGGCCAAGTTATCCATTCTCTGAGTTCAGTTTTCTCTTCTGTATCATAAGAGTAAAGTGGCATGTACTAGGAAAACACTAAGAAACAGTGAATTCATTTCTCAGTCCCCCCGCATCTCCCTCCCCCCCTCTTATTTAGGACAGGGTCTACAGGGCTTACTACATAGATCAGACTCAGTGATTCTCCTGTTTTAACCTCCCAAGAGCTGGAATTACAAGCATGCGCCACCACACCCAGTTGCCCTGTAGGCGGGCCCAGCACAGCTCACTGGGGATCGAACCCCTGGCCACTGCGCTCTGCCTACGTAGGTGCTTTTTGTCTGCTGAGCTATCAGGCCGGCCCATGTTACAGTTTTTGAATCATGTATTTTTCACTATTGTTATTACTGGGAATCAAACTCACACCCTTGTGCTGGTCACACAAGTTCTGTACCGCTGAGCTATATTTCTGAGACAGGTTTTCACTATGTAGTTCAGGCTGGCCTCAAACTCCTGCCTCAGCCTCCTCAGTGCTGAGATTATAGGCATGTGCCACCACATCCAATGTTTTGTAACACTGTTGATGAAAAATAACAGTTCCATTTTATTTTTTAATATTATGGCTGGCTCAGCCTGCCCGGGGGGTGGGGTTGGTGCAGCATGTAGTGCCGGGGATCGAACTCCGGTCCCTGCAGTTGCCTAAGTTTGCCTAGCAGGTGCTTTAGACTGCTGAGCCATCTCGCCAGCCCCCAGCAACTCCATTTTGTTTGTTTGGTAGTGGGATTGCACTCAGGACCTTGTGCTTGACAGGCCAGCAGCTCTGTTTTAAAGGATGTAAGAAATCATTTATTCTGGGCCAAATGTGAGTGGCCAAGGATTGAGAACACATTCAAGTTATCCTGAATAACATGATCTAAAGTGAAAGAGGTTAACTTTCATACCAAAGAACAAAGTCTATACATTTAAAGAATAAATTAATGGGAAGCATTTGGTAGGAAAATGGAGGAATGTTTTTTGTTAAGTTTCAGATAGCTTTAGTTTTAGGTTTGGTGGAGGCTAGTCATCTGCTTTTCATCTCACTGTGTAGCAAACATTTACTAGGCTTAACTCTACATTCTGAGGGCTTTCTTTCTTTCTTTCTTTCTTTCTTTCTTTCTTTCGGAGACAGTTTCCTTGTGCAGTTCAGACTGGCCTTGAATTCACTTTGTAGCCCTGGATGACCTGGAACTGGAACTCACAGCAATCTCCATACCTCTCTCCCAAGTACTGGGATTATGGGCATTCACCATCACATGCAGTAACAGTATGTTCTGAGAGGTTTCACTAGTAAGGAGAATGTCAGGTCAGATACAAAGGTTAAAAGAAAGGTAGCTATTTTTCTAAAAGGCCTAATATAGTCCAAAGAGGATTTTGGCTCTGGGCTTACAACATTCCTTCACTCCATGATGTACTAAGCTAAGATGAAGTAGTCTGTAGTATCTTTACTCAGATGGCCTTTTCCTTAGAGAACTTCAGCTTCGTACCACCATGAAGGTCAGGGTACAAAACAGATGGAGTTCCATCACCACAAAACAACTGTCTCTCACACACCCCTCTTCCTCCTTAGCCCCATTGTTAATTTTACGGAAACCACTACTGTGTCCTCTATCTATATAATCTTCTCATTTTGAGACTATTTTCTAAGTTGCACCATTCATAAATGATCCTTTGGCTGGCCTGGTGGCACACACCTGTAATCCCAGCACTTGGAAGGCTAAGGCAGGAGGATCAATGTGAGTTCGAGACCAGCCTGGACTACAAAAGTGAGCTCAAGGCCAGCCGGAACTGCATAGTGACACCCTGTCTCAAAAAGACCAAAAAAAAAAAATCCTTTGAATTTACCTTTTCCTACTCAGAGTGGAATCTTTTTTTTTTTTTTTAAATCTAATGGAAGATAAAGTAGTGACAAATCTTTTTTTAAATTTAATTTATTTATTTATTTATTTATTTATTTATGATGGCCAACTCAGCCTGCCCTGGGGCTAGCACAGCATGTGGTGCTGGGGATTTAACCGCGATCCTTCCAATTCCTAAGTTTTCTTTTTTTTTTTTTTTTTTTTTTA
>PVKN010018941.1:0-16823 GCA_004027915.1 Capromys pilorides | reverse complement strand
CCAGTTCTGGTTTTATGTGCATTGAGCTGGAGCCAGTGTGTACCAATTGGTTAATCTGCACAGTGATCTATCAAGGAGCTTCTGGTGTCCCCATTTCACTGACAGCGAAACTGAGGTTTAAGGAGAGTCAGCATCTCACTTACTATCTCCCACTACCCTTGCTACGATTCAAGCCTTGGGTGCTTTCTACACTCACATCTAGAGCTCTTTGTGTTGTTGCTTTCCTTCGTCCTAAGCAAGGTGAGGTGATAAAGACAGCGCAAGACTGCTCCGTAACAAGAAACGCAGGAGAAAAAGCTGAGGGTTGCAAGCCCCTGGAAATAGAAACAAAACAGAACAAAACCCATTCTTTATGAAGAGCTATTTTTTGTCCTTTTTTTTTTTTTTTTTACTCTCCTCTCCTGTCACTCAATTCCTTTTTGAGCCCATAAACATTTGTATGTGTACAGTCTACATCTCTCTCTTTGTCTAACTTTCATCTGCTCTTTAGAGAATGTGTGCTTTATTGAAAGGATTCCCCGAAGGCTCTCTGTTAGGGTTAGCTTACTCTTCTTGCTAAAACATTTCTAAGACAGTTGCCTAGAGCAAGTCGTGGTAGTTGCAGATGCTTTTTATATTTCTGTCTGTACTCATCAGAGTGGGGTCCCTTATTGCACGGTAGAGGAGGAGGGGCAGGGCATGCTTCTTCCTCAGATAATTTTGAAGCTGCAGGGTTGCTAAAGCAATGCAAGTGGACAGGATCTGTCTAAGAGGGCCTTGAACCTTCATGTTCTATTCAGAATTTAAACAGTTGGTGGTTCTCCTTTCCAAACCCATTTGCTTTTGTGTGTGTGTGTGTGTGTGTGTGTGTGTGTGTGTGTGTGTGTGTAACTAGGGATCAAACTCAGGATCTTGCACTTGCCAGGCAGGCAATTGTGCCCCTGAGCTATAAACCCACTTGCTGGGTTCAGGAGACTTGGAGATTGTATTATTTGATAACCAAGAGCTGACTCCCTAATGGCTATGTGAGCAGAGACGGGAAGGGCTTTTAAGGTTATAGAGGGAGAGAATGTCTAGTACACACCCCCTATCTTCCACCTGCAATGAAATCAGAATTAAACTCCTATTTGTTTTGTATTTCTCATTCCTTCTATGAAACTACGCTCAGCCAACAGAGAATACTTATTCTTTTCATCAGATCTTGAATATCACTGGTATTTTATTGAACCTCTGTGAATTTTAACAGATATTGGGGCTAAGGCATAAGTGAGGTAGATCTAGTCCTTGTCTTCTGCATGTTTAGGATTTCTAGAGGGGAAGGCAGCTGTTAAGTATGTTGTTGGGAAAGCCAAGGGTGTTAGGGGAAGAAGGGTCTTGGTTCATATTTCACTTTTTATCTTGGGTATCTTCTCCCTTTCTAGGCATGTGTTGAAATTTGATTTAATTTCACTCTCTCTGTGACATTTCACCTATCTTAGCTCTTCAGAATGCCATTGTGTTTTCTTCCTGTTTCAGTCAGAGACTTCTTAACCTATACTATCCCTCTCTAAAGCTTACATCCCAGCCTGCATATTTCCCCTGTCCACAAACTCTTGGAAGCTAGGCACCTCTTCTACTCTTTGTGACCACTAAGATACTTCTTTCGAGAGATGCTCGGTGATGATGCAATGGGAGGTTAGTCACACAGATGCTTGATGGTTATGGAATGATAGTTTAATTGCATCAGGTCAACTAGTGTTACACAGTTGGCTTGGGGGATCAACCTGCTTACCATGTAGGGTCTGATTCTTAGATGCTGTGGTTTGCTTTTCCTGTACTCCCCACTTTCCAACAGCTCCTCTGTTAGCAGATGGAGGACGTACCTCCTAGTGAGCAGGCACTTTGGCTGTCGTATCCCCCACTGGGTCCCAGTGCCCATGGCCAGGCTCAGGGTGCAGTGGGTGCTGGGAATATACTGTAGATATTTTAATACAGTGCCACAGATGTAAAATAATTAGGACAAGAACTCAAAGAATTAAAAAATGAACTTAAAATTTTATATGACTTTCATAATTTTGCCCTATAAGCACAATACAGGTAGTAATTGTTTTGTGGGGAATAAAGCATATGTTAGTTTGAAGCTGTAGAAATAGCGAGTGTGAGCAGACAGGGAAAATACAGTAGGAGGTGAGTTAGAAAGGATAGCCCCCAAAATGGACAGCCTGGCTCGTGGATTGAGGAGCTCTAGATTTCAGTCCTGACTGTATTTCTGATTGCGAGGCCTGGTAAGTCAGCACACCTGCAGCCTCATTTGTAGAGTGGAGTTAGAACCATGGCTTGCCTGCCCCAGGTGTGCTGAGACTGAAGGAAAGTACTTGTTAAGTGGCAAAGTGCATTGTGAATGGAAGGGAGGTGTGTTACTATAAACAGCATCCTCATCGTTTATCTTCTGAGTCCTCCCCAAGCCACACTGTGGCAGCGGAATAGATCAATGGGTAGGTCTGCTGTGACAGGCGGGAAGAGCCCAGACTGGAAGGAGCCTGTGGTCAGATCCTGCGTACCCCACAGGACTGTGGCCTCTGTACAGATATTCTTATATCAGGGAGGTGCTTCCCCAGGCTGGATCAAGATGGTGAAGGTGCATGGGTTCTGACCTGGCCTGAGACAAGTTCAAGTGGGAGCCCACCTCTAGGCCCCTGATGGTCTCACACAGTTCCTAGGGCTCCTCAATTTGGGTTGTAGGATGTCAGGGTAAGTGTCAGAGCTGGCAGATTCTGACTGGTGGTTCCAGTTATATGCTTACCAGCCTTGAGTACTTCCTCCAGATGTAACACTGAGTGCTTCATGGGCACAGTTTCACTTCATCCTTGCAACACCACTAGAAGCTGAATATGTAGCAGCTTGTCGTGTTATCCTATTGCAGATAAGAGGGGCCCAGTTCAGGATGTGGAATTGAACCCCACGTAACCAGCTAGTGTGAAAGAGGAACTGGGATTGGAATCCAGACCTGAGGGCTTTACTGCTATGCTTAGCTTCCTTCCACCTCTTGGAGCCTAAGTCTTACCTGTATTGCAGGAGAAACCTGCTCACCATGTAGGGTCTGAAAATCTGGTGAGAGAATGATATAGAGGGTCTGTGTCCACTGTAAAGTATCTACAGTATATTCCCAGCACCCACTGCACACCCAGCATGGCCATGGGTGCTAGGACCCTGGGAGGGCTACGACAGCCAGGGTGCCTGCTCACGCTGAGGTACGTCCTAGCTCTCATCTGCTAACAGAGGAGCTGTCGGAAAGTGGGGAGGGCAGGAAAAGCAAACCATGGTAGCCTAAGAATGTTTTTATTTTCAGAAAAGAAGAGGTCATGTTAATGGCCTGCATTGCTCTTTAAATCTGCCTTCATTCCTAGGTGTAGATAACAAAGCCAAATTAACAGATTAAGGGGTGTGGGAGATTTACAAAGAAATTCAACAGAGATGAGCAGAGAGTGCATTTAAGAAAGGACAAATCACGTCAGGACATCCGATCACTCTAAAAAAGAAAATCACAGCTCTAGGAGGTGAGAGGTATGCATTGGATATAATATATCTAGGCTTTAGTAAAATCACTTGGAAGAGAAATGGCTTGAAATCTTGTCTGAGAAATTATTTCAAATTGGCCAGGGGGAAGCTATGCCACTCAGAATAAGAACTGGCTGGAAGATGGGAGTGAAGGGTGTAATGACAAATGGCCACAGCTTTCAGGGTGTGATGGGGTCAGGTGAGAAGACCCAATTTAGCCATCATCACTTAATGATCTGACAGAACGACTGAGCTCCTGGTAGTGATGTTCAGATGCAGTGTTAAATTGGGAGGTGTCACAGTGACGGCTCTTGGAAGGAAGCACAATATCCGAGTACTGTAGTCAAGGTTAGGAGGCCAAGGCAGCAGAGCTGTAGGGGAGGATACAGGCAAGGACAAGAGAGGACATTCTTTTGAAGACAATCTGCAAACACGGAGAGCTATGCGTGATACAAATCAGGACAGGAATAGACAGAAGTCCGAGGTTGCCCCCTGATCTACTCTTCCAAGAGGTGAGCTCACTACACAGTGACCATGAAAAGTTTGTTTTGAGAAGTAAGAGGACTTTGGAGCTCTTTTGAAAACCATGGGTCTGTCCTGTAGGTTTGAGTCTCTTTCTCTCTCTTCAGTTGGATCATCTTAGGGGAAGAAGCATTTGCTTTTTCAGAGCATAGTGAGCTATTTGAAAGATGGCACACACACTGTGCACATTGGGATTCTGCCACTACCAATTAATCTGTAAAGTGGGAAAAAGCTTTACTGCAGGAATTTTATGAAGATTAGATAAATCTGATGTGCCAGCATCATGTCTTACATTGTAGTTGCTTGATGAAGATTACCTATTGTTTTCATTAACATTTGTATCATTGTCCTCAGTTGGCCCATATGCCTATTCTGTACCTGATGGAGTTTAACAGCTTGTTGTGGTTTATGTCTAGTTGTCCCCCCAAAGCCTCATGCAATCATGGGGTGGGGACTTCTAGAGTTTAAGATTTGACTCATGATCCACTGGGATTATGTGTTTTAGTACTGATGGGATTATGGGTCTGAGTATTGCTGGAACTATGAGTGTGGTCTAGGGTGGATATCCTAAGGCAGAGAGCCTGAATGTAATATAAAGAGAGATAGAGAGACAGATTCACTCTGTTGCTCTCTGCTCCCCTGGTTGTTCTGTTGGCTCTGTCACCATATTGTTACTGTCCCACCACCATGAACTGCTGGCCTCTGCACTGTGCCTCTCTGCCTTGGATCCAGTCGAGTATGGACTGACACCTCCAGTAACTGTGAGCTAAATAAACCTTTCCTTCCTTCATTTTGAGTGTCAGGTATTTGTCCCTTCAATGAGTAAGAAGTAACTAAGACACAGCTTAACTAGGTAATAGTCTGTCTGGGTAAAATAAGGGAAGAAACAAGCAGAGAACAAATTGAAAACCACTGATGAAGTAGGAAAAGCATAAGGCAAAGGATGCAGATTCCTTCCCAGGCTCTGCTATAGGTGACATCAAAGGAGTCACTTCACTTCTCTACCTCTCTTTCCTCATGTGCCAACATCTGGGGGCTTGACTGGATTATTTCTGAAGTCTCTTATTATGTCTTGGAAAGTTCAAAATTCTATGCAAATATACGAAGTGGTTTGAGCTTTGTGTTATCCAAGTTGTCGTCTTGGAGCATAATTGTTAACATATTTCACTCTAGACCCAATTCTGTGTCTTCAGTTATCACCTTGAGTACATTTCCAGCACTGAAAATCCTTTATTCCAGGAATTTCCTTGGTCCTGAGAAAGTTAGAAAGGTTGGGACAATTACCAGATGCTAGTAGGAGTATTGCATGGCAGTCCAAATACACATCTGCCTAGGGTGTGGACTGATCAGAGTTGTGTTACAGGGGAAAAATGTGCAGTGGAAGAGGTAAAGTCCCAGGGACCAATAGGAAGGCTCTACATTGACCCAGTCACACTTCATGCATTTACTGAGGGTTGTTGGCTGTTTCTGGCTTTGATGTATGTTGAGAGTCATGTCGGAAGGGTATCACTACACAGATTTAGTGCCATGAAGTTCCTCTATGGAAGACTGAACTAAAAAGAAGAGTTGGTCTTGTTTTCCAGACTAGAAAGAATACCAGTGTGGAATCTTCACTTCTGGGTTCCTCAAGGACTAGAATGGTCACAGGTTGAAGGGTGCTGTGAGCGAGTCATTCACATGAGTGACAAGCGGGGGAAATAGTTGACGAGAAGAAAAATGAAATCAGACAGGGTCATGCACTGAGGTGGGGCATGGACACATGTTGCTGCAGGGTGAAAGAAGTCACTGGGCCACCCCAGGACAGAGAACAGGATGCGGCATGGCACTCATAGAGCGGAGGCAAGAGTCACTGCAACCTTACACGGTTAGCTCAGCACCTATTTGCTGAGCACCTGCTCACTCTGTGCTGTGATCCATCCTAGGGCAAGCACAGAGATGACTTCTGTCCCATCTTTGTTCTAGTGCAGAGATAAGTGGGAGTCTGCTTACTAGTTCTGTTGTCTTGGGCCAACACCAAACCCATCATGTGCCTTAGTGTCCGTATCTGTAGAACAGATGTAATAGTTCTGTCAAGGTACCTGCCTGGAAGATTGTAAGGATTAAACCAATTCATAAATTTAAAGCACTTAGAGGAATGCCTGGGACATGGTCCCTGATCCTATTGTTAAATAAACTGATATATCCAGAGCACTCAGTGCAACACTTGGTAAGTAATAATCACTCAGTAAGTGCTATTATTGCTATTATTAATCTTATTTCAAGATAAGGCATACCAGCATGTATTCTTATAGCACAAAGGCAACAGCTGCTGCAAAATCCGGTGAGGAAGTACATTTTCAGATCACAGAAACCTATTCTAAAGGTGATACTTGAATGGGACTAGGAAGAATCAACAGGGGTTTTCTTGCGGGGGAAGGGGAATTAAAGAAGAAGCAAGAAATCTAAGTGAAGCATCAAGCTTGGTTTTTGGGTTCTTGGGAACCTTCTGCCACAACGCCTGTTGCCCTTGTTAATGGTTGTGTTATTTATTGCTGGTAGTTGCAGTTGTTTGACAGATCTATGGATTTGTTCATTTTTTTTTTTTTTTACCAATACAGCAAATATTTGGGATTTGCCTATTCTAAGCCCGCTGCTCTTGCAGGCCTTTGGTGTCCAGCAGTCAGTCAAGAAGTTGCTGCTCTCAGGAAGCTTGCATTTTAGTGGAGGAAGCAGGAGCATTGTGTGGTGAGAAGAGCTGTGGGGAGACAGAAGGGGACCCTTCCTCACGGAAGAGAAAGCACACCCAGGAGCATGAGGGCGAAGGTGGGGCAGTTGCAAGTCTGGCTGCTGTTTCAAGCCAGTGAGACAAATCAGGGACAGTATCTGAGTCACAAAACCACCTGTGCTTTTCTTACACTTTCCAAGTTTCCCAAGCATCTTCCTTAAGATCTACTCTAAACAAAAACCCTCAAAGCTTGGATTCTGAAAGATGGAGATGACCCTAGCCACCAAGATGTGCATGGGTGGGGCTCTTAGAAGACTGAGACAAAACCCCTTCTGAGACTTTTTGGGTTGGTTGCCCAATGAACATTGGTGGCTAAGTTAAAGCAATTTCTCAGGGTGGGGTCCCTCTAACTTTCTAGCCAATACTTAAGTGCTCAGATGGGAGCCAACAGATAAAGAGATTTGATTCAATGCCCTGGGGTGGAGGACTTTCAGTTGCATCAGTCATCATTAACCACAGCATTAGATCCAGCTATTTGACACAATGAAATTTGATTGACATAATTAGTCCATGTAGTAGAAATAAAAATTTAAACAAGAGCCTATCTCTGGGAAACAACAGTTTTCTAATGCAAGTATAGAGGCAACTATCCACTGAATCTGTTCATTCATTTATTTAGTTATTCATTTCACAAATATTTGTGTTCAGCATTGGCTCATTTATGGGCTAATCAGGGAGATGATGCATAAATATCCATATCAATTCCTCTTCCTTTCAAGAGTTTTCCAGATCTGTAATTTTAATCCAGTGTGTGTAAAAGCGTGCACAGGCCTGGCGATTCCGCAAGAGTAAGAACGCAGGTCCCTCGAGGCGAAGCAGGTAACTATTCACCTGCAGAGAAGATGAAGTTCCACTGTTGAAGAACTTACAGCGCAGTGTAAGAGTTGACCTAGATGCAAGCCACATGCTGACCTTTAACTGTGGGCCTGGGAGGCAGAGGACGCACAGCGGGCCCTGGGGTGGGGGTGGGGACAGGATTCAGTCACAATCTCCGTCACAGTTTTGCAAGCTGGAGATCTTTTTGTGCTCATCCCAGCAGTGGCACCGTTTCTAGAGACTTGTCTTTTCACAGGAAGTAGTGTGCTTGGCAGGGGACTATTTTGCAATCTCTGCCTTTGTCTGCAGTGTGTTAAAATAAGAGAGATTCTGATTCACAGGAGTTATAAAAATAATATAGTAATTACAAAGTTCACTTTCATGACTCACTTTGCTCCAAATCACGGTGCGCTATAGGGAAGCCTTCTCTGAGTTACAATCCCACTTGCTGTTTGTATTTTGAAAGTGTCAATAGGTCTAAAATGTGGAGGTTGAATCATTCAGCGATAGGAGTTCTGCAAGGAGGGGAGGGGAGGTCGCAGCCTGGACCATGACAGTTTCCGAGGCTCCCATATATCTCTTTAAAAAATTAGGAAACAAATTGGTGGATTTGTCATGGTTGCATCATGTGAATGTTTGCTCACAGAGTACCTTGTTTTTGATTTGTATTTATTTTTTCTCCCTCCAGCTCCCACCTAATTGCCCTCTCCAGAATGGCGGCTTCCACTGCCTTTTGGCTTCATTAGCGGCTTTCATTTTCATTAAGAGCTCTGCGCTAATGGACTGTTATAAAATGCACAGTTGTTTCTTGCAGTCACCGCCAAATGACTGTCGTCCTACTGGCAGTTTTGTGCAAGCGGCCAAAAAGAAGGGGGAGGGGAGCCAATGAGAAAGCGAAGCATCACAGCAGGCACGCTCCTGCCTGGCTGCTTCAAGGGACCTGGGAGCTGCACCTGGAATTCCCTGAGTACTTTCTGTGTACGCTCTCGAAAGCTGCTTAGTTGGCAGGATAGAAGGAAGGAAGAAACAGCTCTTTTTTCTTACAAATTTTTGGAATTTGAGGCTTGTTGAAAATAAGAGCTGCATCTACCTCTTAAGAACAAACACTGGCGGTAACGAGATAATAGCAACCTTGTTCCAAATACACATAGGTACATCGACCATTATTGTGGTGAGTTATGAACATCAGGACAACCGATGACCACGGGTTGTAGTTGATGCGTTGTCTATGCTGTAGGATGGCAGGCTTGGGGTTGATGGCTGAAGACTGTGATTTCTCTATGAAGTGCAAGATGGGGGTGGGCTCTATTCTTACTGTCACAGTTGCACAGATAATATTTTAAAATCTTAGGCATTTATATGAGCTTACTGGTGATTCACTCAAAGTCTTCTCTATTCTATTTTCTTGATTCCGTGAGAGATTAAGTAAAGGGTAAAAGCAATTTGAATGTCAGCTGGGGCCACCTTAAGCTTAGGAGATCTGGTGAGCTTGGCAAGAGACTGGGTAACATGGGCTAAGAAGAGTTAGATCCTTAGACTCTCACCTTTCTCTTTCCCATTTTCCTTCTAATCCTTCTCCTCTAGAACTGAAACAAAATTATCCTTGCACATTTTAGATGATCTTGCTAAACTCTTCTTACACTACAGTTCCTTTTCCAAACATGTGAATCTTTATCAGATGTCTTGCTAGGAATAAAATTTCCCCTATGAACCATGAATTAACAGAAAGATATTTTTTTTTACCATGTACTTCTTCAAACAAACATCTAGAATACATAAAGAACTCAATAAAATAGATTTCCCAAAATAAACACTCAATAAAAAAATGGACAGCTGAAATGAAAGAACACTTGATAGAAGAAGAAATTACAAATGGCCATTAAATGCATATATAAATGTTCAGCATCTATGGACATTAGGGAAACACAAATCCAAATAACACTGAAATTCCACTTACTCCAGTAAGAATGATCTTATCAAGGACTTAAAAGACAACAAATGTTGACAGAGAGGTGGGAAAAAAGGAACACTTATGTATTGTTGGTGAGAATTAACTACTGTAAGCACTCTGGAGATCGGTCTGGAGAGTTCTCAAAAAACTACAATTCCATAGAAATTCCATTTGACTCAGCTGCACTTCTCCTGGGTGTCTTCCCAGAAGAGCTGAGGCTGTCATGCTGCAGTGACATATGCATGCTCAAGCTTATAGCAGTGCAACCCACAGTAGCTAAATCATAGAGGAGGCTTATGTGCTCATCGGCAGAAGAATGGACAAAGAAAACGTGATGCAGATCGGGACTCCTCAGCCAGAGTAGTACTCTGTCATTTGAATCATTTGTGGTGTGATAAATTTGAGTCATTTGCTAGGAAAATGGGTCGATCCTGAGAACATAATATTAAGTAAAATAAGTCAGTCCCTAAAGGATAAATATTGTATTGTTTCTCTAATATGAAAGGCTAGAAACAAAACTAATTTATACAAACAAGATAAAGGACACATAGTAAGTCAGACACTCTCAAGACTCCATAGGGGTGAAAAGGGCGACCTGAGGATGGAGAGACAGGGGAGGATAGGTTGATGGGAAGAAGGAGTGAAATGGCCCCCAGGCAGTATGTGTATGTAGCAAAGCTCAGAGAGCAATATAAATAGTACTACAAACATATACTGTACTAAAAAAAAATTCAAAACATTAAATTTCTCCAAGGTATTATATTAGTCTCACAGCTGGTTTGAGACTCAGCTTTTAAATTTTCAAATCAGCATTCTGTCTATCACAGTGCATGCCTGCTTTTAAAAAGGCTGTGACGAAGCTGTCACCATATAATGACCTACTTGAGTTTTGTTTGAGTTTTCCCTGATTGTTGCATTTTGTAGGAACCAGCAAAGATCAGCTAACATTTAATAAGAATTAAGACTTACTGTTTTAAAGTTTTTATAATAATGAAAATCTTTGCAATTGTTTCTTTTTAATGTATTTAATTTAGGTAGTAATGTTTTTAAAAATTATTTTAATGAGTAAAAATAAACAGCAGAAACAAAGACAGAAACAAAGTAACAAGTTATAATTGGACAACTACATTGAAGACAGCAAAGTTCAATACAAAAGCCACAGTTGAATGCCTCTTGTCTTGTTCTTCTAAATGTGCACCATTTCCAATGTCTTATCAATTAGTATACTCCCTTTAAAATAGATTTTAAAAAATAATGTAAGTTAGATATTAATGTTATAAACATCTCTGCAGATGGATTGCTAACATACGCAAATTTGCTAGCAGCCCTTCTTATTAAATAAAAAATATCAGTAAACTTCTTAACATTTCTCATTTTACGTTCTCACATCATTTAAACATTGCAAACAGCATTCGTTTGCTTTTGTATTTGAAAATGCAAATTCGAAAGGGTCAGAGTTCTGGCTCTTCTGCTTTATTCAGGGCATTTTGCTCATTGTGAACCCATAATGTCAAATAATAACCACAGGATTTACACAGCCCAGTTTGAGAAAGGTCACCAAAATGTATAAGTTGTCTTTGAGAGTTGATACAGTAGGGTTGGAGCGAGGATGATTAAATCTTAAACCTTCCCTAAAGTTTGGAAAAGCCTGACTGGATTTGAGTTTTAAAGACACAGGAATTATCAGCCTTCTTTTGGCATGACATTGTCCTTCTAGCAACTGGGCTGCTGAGTCTGAACCCCAACTCCTTACAGAATCCAGGGCCTTCACTCTCAACAATATACCCAGTCTCTGTTTTTGTTATCTGAGCCAAGGTCTTGTACATTGCCCAGATTGAGCTTGAACTTGGGATAGTTCTGCCTCAGCCTCTCAGAGGGATCACAGCCATGCTCAGATGGCTGGGATTACAGCCATGCACCTGGCTCTGAGAACTCTATAAAAAGTAGTGTTCCTTATCAGATAGCAAAAGTTACATTTCTAGTTATATAGATCTTGCTTTAACTTGGTCTTAACCATCCAGCAGAAAAATGTAACCACAAGGCACAAAAAGTAAGGCTATATTAATATGCTGAGCTGTAAAAGGCTCAAGTTAACAACTTCACACAGTTGCCAGTTATGCCAATAGCTCCACTACTACTGTGGACTATTGGACTATATTGGGTTATTTTGCAGAATTCAGGTGCCTACTTTACTTGGGCTGGTATCAAGTATGAAAAGGTCCTTCAAAGACTTTTCCAGATACAGCTTCTCTAACAACAATGGAGCACCCATCTCTGAAAAAACAAAACAGAAAAAGGGGGATATGAATAAAGGACTATTTTGTAGTGAAAAAAGTATATACATGTACACACAAGATAGTTAGGATAGATATACAGCTACTTTCTCTTAGTTCAATGAGAAGAAAAGTCTGTGCTCATATTGTTTAGTTAAGATGTCATGTCTGCATCTTGTCCTCTGAATAACTATTATGAAGATAATAATATGCAATGTATTAATTATTATAAATGTCCTACTAACCTGTTTTGAAACAGTTTCATTGCTATTTTATCTTTTTTTCTTATTAAAATGAATAAAAATTTTAAAAAAGTAATGTCATTTAGGTAAATAACAACAACAAAAGCCTGACCTCATCAATATTGAAGACACGCATGCTGAGCTGGGGAAGATGCTTGAAGCGAAAGGTTGGACTTGAAGCGTCCCAGTGCGGACAGCATTGCTGGGCACAGAGAAAGGCTGTGCTTGCTGCTCCATCCTGACAACATCAAGAGGCAGAGTGTTTACCAAATCTTTGCACAGCTTTAATCCTAGAGAGGACCAATTATAGTTGAACATGATCCAGAAAATGGTGCTTGAATGCCACTTCCTGGAATAGGTAGCCTGCGAGTTCCTGGACCTGTAGACTGAGAAGGCAGTGCTGTTCACTTCCAGGGAATGGGCCTGTGAGTCCAGTCATCTGAAGGACAGCGATTGGCATCCTGGAGTCTGCAGAGGCTGAGCGCTTACCCTAGGGTGCATCTGAACACGAGCATCTGGTTACTCCATAGCAACGTGACGCTGTCCTGAGGCCTGGCACTTCACGTTGCTCGTCCTTCAGTGGTCAGTGTTAGAGGTGACCTTGAAGCAAGGGATGCTTCCTTATAGCCAACCAGGCCACTTAGGCAAAAATATCAAGTAACTGAGTAGTTCATTTTATCTCTTGAATCTAACATGGAGCTACAGCCATGAATTCTGGGGCTCAGCAGACGGGCGGACACAGCCCTAGCTCGCCTTACTAACTGTGGTTTTGTGTAAGTTGTGTTACTGCTCTGAACTTCAATTTCCTCTCCTATAGTGAGTGTAAGGATGAGGATGTCATCACGGTGTTTTAGAAGCCAATCAATTAGTAAGCATTTAGCTGTCCATGCACTATCCAGTGGAAGGCAAACCCTAACATCTTTTTCCTTATTTCCTTTTAATTCATTACTTCCTCTTCCACCATTATTTTCTTCTCTGCCTCAGACCCCATCCTCTGCCACATTTTCTCAGATCCATGGTCTTGGTTTGCTGTCACATTGACCCTTTCTTGGAGATGGCTGACAAAGGCTTTAAGTGTTGTCTGACCCAAGTGTAAAGCCTATAACTCCTTAGAGGCAGCTTGGAAAAATTGAAAACTCACTATGACTTAAAGGAATGAATCTCTAATTGTGGAATGTCTGGCTCCTGGTGTTCTGGTATGGGCAGGCCACTTTGTCTGGAGCCAATTCCATCCTGATTTGCATCATAATTTTCTGAGCATTTTTGCCCTTTTCTTCCTGTGGTCTTTGTCTACCTACTTGGAAAGCTGGCCTGCATACAAAGTGGAGGACTCCCCAGACCTGCTTTAATCAGGTCAGAGGAGCTCCCGGCTGCCGTGCCAGGGGTCTGTGTGCCAGTGAGCTCATGCACAGCTTCATTAGGAAGTCTACTGTGCTGAGCCTTTCCACAGGCTCTGCTTTCTGATTTGGTCCCTCGATAAATTTGCAAGCGCTAATCTAGTTGTTGCTGGAGGGTATCCAAACCTAAGGCAGGATGATTCCTTCCTGGGTTGTTAGGCATAAGATGGGTAGGGTCTTGGACTCTTGATAAATTCTATAGGCCTGACTGGGGCTGGTCATCTGGCCAGTTGGAGGAGGAGGAGTTGCCGGGGGCAGGTGGTCAGGGAAGTCCTTGAGGCCAGTGTGGCTTCCAACTACAAATTCTCCAGAGATGTAGAATACCTACTGTGTGCTAGGCACCCTTCCAGAAATGGCAGAAGGATTAGAAGTAGGGTAAACCAAAACACCCCCACCTTAGTGGGTCTGCTACTCTACTGAGAGGGAGAGAAAAGTACAACAAATGATAAGCACACTAAGTATATTAGGTGACTGGGTAGGTAGAGAGGGAGGAAGAGAGAAAAGGAAGGAGGGAAAAAGGGAGAGAAATGCATGAAATAGCTTGAGAGACAGTGAACTGTGCTCTACTGGGAAAAAAGATATGGGAAAAGAAAGTTGGGAGGGTAGGAAAGGGATGAAATATAAATTCATATAAAATGTTAGAGAGATGTTCCTGAAATTGTGGTATTTGGATATGTGAATGAAGATGGTATAAGAGTGAACAGACAAATCAGCAAAACTGGCCAGTGGCCAGCTGAGGTGCGCGGAGGGACATATCTGATCTGCTTTGATGGCTGTTGTGAGGAATCAGGATTCTAATTCTAGGGAAATAGAGCCAATAGAGGATTTTGAGCAGAGAATCCCACTGCGTTTTAATAGGGTCCTTCTGGGCTTGTGTTACAAAGTGGGGTAGGAAGGAACCCAGGGACCAGTTAGCTTCTGCAGGAATTCAGCTGAGACATGAGATGCCTGGCCCTGGGTGGGGGAGCACAGGGCAAGAGAGGTCGTACTCTCAGTGTATTTGGAAGGCAGAGTCAACAGAATCTGCTGTTGGATAGGATGTTCCCATGAGAAGAGAGGACAGGCAGTGACCCCTGAAGCAGCAACCAGAAGGAAGGGACTAGCTTTCTCCAAGGCAGGGAAGGGGGAGGAGGAGGCCAAGGAAGGGAAAGAGCAGGAGTTCAGCTGAGCCCCACTGATCCTCAAATCTCTATGCTTGGTTTGATGCGCAACAGGAGAGATACTGAGGAGGTGGTCAGACTGCAATTGCAGCTCATGAGCAAAGGTTGGGATGGAGATAAAAATTTGAGCATACCGATGGTAGTGGAGAAACTTTGCAGGAACACTTTTTTCAGGGAAGGTTTTCTACCTTGGACAGACTCATATTCCTGAAGGGTACAGTGGGTAAAGCCTCCAGCCCTAGCTCTCTCCCACTTTCTCCACCAATCTGGGTTCACTTCAAATATCTTCTGAGAGCCACTTGCAGCCCAAGGGGGATTCAAGACCATTTCTGAGAATGAGGGGAGATCAAGTTAGGACTTCTATTTTTTCCTTGATCTTTAGTTTTGTGTACATATGTGCTCATTTTTTAATATGCTTGTGTATGGTTATTATTTATAAAATAAGCCTTCACTGAGACTGTATGTTTAAAAACCTGGTCCTAACAGGGTAGGTAATTTTAAAAAGTTTACAGATCACTTCCTGAAATGAAGAGAGGAAAACTTCATTAAGTTGGTACTCTAAGTACAATAGATAATAATCAGAGAGTCCTATTTTTCTTTTTTGGTCTTTGTTGGAATCAAGTGGACAAACAAACAGCTTGCCTCTTATAGAGGAGATCCTTTTTCTAGGATTCCACCAAAACTTGTTTAAACACCTATTGGGTCCAGGTAGAGCAGTAGGGATTTTCGGTAACTAGGAGCTTGGAGCAGAGAATCACTTTTCATAAAGGGAAGAGTTGTGGAGTGGGTTGAAGAGAGACGCTAGGTGGAAGCCTTTTCAAAATTCCCATGAACCACCAGACACCCAGACTCCAACTAGGGAGAGCTCCTTCCAGCTCTTGCGGGAGGCTCTCTTCTTTAGTTTCCAGCCCACCTCACCCTGTGGAATTCCTCACTGGAGCTTTCAACGGTCCTCAAGTCCTCCTGAGCTTCAGAAAACACTCTAGTCTTGAGCTATACTGGAGAAGATAAAAACACAACAAAGCAGGCGGTGCTGAGATGTGTGGAGCAGCCACCTTGGGAGGGAAAAGAAAAGCCATTGCAGTTCACTTTTTCTTTTCTGTTTTCTAGGCAACTTTCAAGCTTCACCCACTGTCTCAGGTCCTCAGGCATTTTGTCAGCACTTTTATGTCATTAATATCCTTATATTTTGATATTACACATTTACTCCCTCTATGGTGTATTTATTTTGCAGTGCTGGAGGCTGGATCCAGGGAGCACTGAGCTAGACTCCCAACCTTTTTATATTTTTGAGAGAAGATCTCATTGAGTTGGGCTCTTGTGATCCTCATGCTCCACCCTTCCAGTCACTGAGATTAGAGCGTTTCTCAAGGTGGACTGTAAAACCCTGCCTCAGAACTTTGCCTCGGCTGCTGTTAAACCCTCCCCCAACACATTCCCACCCTCACTGCCTTACACCTGGTAGGCATTTAATAATTGCTAGATTAATTGCCAATATCATCAGTTCAGAAGCCTCAACTCACCAATAAAATAGAATCAGGACATCAAACAGTTCATAATGGCCCAAAGTAAGGCGACTTTTGTCTCCTGTCTCTGCCCTGTATCCATCTGTCTGCAGGTTGCTGAATATGAAAGTGGAGTTTGCTTGCGGCTCTAGGGGGTCCGTGGGGGTCTCTAGATCATGACAGCAATGATTTCAAAGACAGACACACTCTCTCCATGGAAAGTCCTGTCCCTAGCGTGCCATGGGATGTAAATCTGGGAGCCTGGGGCAGGCATGGCAATCAGGTGAGGTTAATGGATCTGAGTCTAGGGGGACACTGCTAAGGTAACTATAGCCCCAATATTGAAGGTTTTGCCTGGGTTCACATAAGCCTTCTAGCTTTCCATTTAAAAAGGGAACTTCACAAAGTCGACTCAGGAAAATGTGCTTGGAGCCATGGTCTCCCAAATCCAGATCTCCTGGAATCAGTGGGGAAGCTAGTGAAATTCAGATTCTTGGGCCCCTGCTTGAGATTATTTGACTCAGTATGTCTGGTGTGGTGGCCCAGGTGCCTGGATTTAACAGGGTGATTTCTTTATTTGTGTATGTAGGTGATCCTAGAGGCCACCTTTCAGAGATTTGCAAGCTCTTCCTAGGAGTTACAGCTGAGGTCTGGATCTGAATTCTGGGAGAGTAGAC
>PVKN010018940.1:0-16620 GCA_004027915.1 Capromys pilorides | reverse complement strand
CCACGGCTATACCTATATAAGGTGGCGCCTGCCTGCCGCGAGCTGCTCCCCCGCCTGATTCTTGCTCGCCTGATAGCGTTCACCATATATAGTAATACTTGATTGCTTCCGTGTCGCTGCCCAATAGTCTGTCCCCACGTGTATGTCCCTGATTAGCTGACATTAGCTATATAAGCCTAGGTACGGGAAGTGCCAGGCGTACAACACGTATTGAGCCGTCTAGGACGGACGCATGTAGAGGTTGTAGCCCAGTCAATAAAGGAGTTTGCAGGGACAAAAGTGTTCGCGTGCCTCATTCCGCGGGACGGAAGCAGCGCCGGACACATCAGTACTAAAACACATAATCCCAGTGGATCATAAGTCAAGTCTCAAACTCTAGAAGTCCCCACCCCATGACTGCATGAGGCTTTGGGGGGACAACTAGACATAAACCATAACACCAGTGCAGGACTGAAAGCTGTGGAAGATGACAATGGCCTACAGCCAAAGTGGCCATGATTAGGGCCAGGGGTAAGACCATAGGAACTATACCTTACCCCTGTCACAGTCTACTCTGGTGCCAGAGCTGCCTGGCTGTGTCCTTTCCTATAGCACCTGTACCACAAGTCCTGGGAGCCCCAGACTCCACACTCGAAAGCTCCAGCTTTACAAGTCTAGCACCACATTTTCTTCCTGTTTCTCATCCTGGTGCAGTGGCAAGCAGAAATGCCAGAACAATGCCCAGGATTTGTAGGTAGATTTATTTTATGTTAATGGGCAGTGACAGGGTCATTCCTAAAATATCAGTCCTTGTTTTCTGGTGATCTCAGGCATGTATGGGATAAGCCAGCAGGAAGCACAGAGGTAGAATGGCTTATCAATTGAGGATTGGTTTATACAATGTGCACCATAGTGACCAGCTGTGTATTACAGTAACCAGCCATTTCTAAGAGACAGAAGCAACTGGATCTGGAACAGGAATTGTTACCTGAGCAACTAAAAAATGGAAGTGTACGGCTGGGGGTGGCTTTCTGTTACACTAGCACATATACTGCCTGGGCTTGACCTCCTTTACCAACCATGAACCCCATGGATTTTCTCCTTTATGTCTGTCATGACTTAGCCTCTTTATCACTTGTCACAAGGCCAGTGCTAGCCATGTGGGTGGGGACCTGGTACAGGGGCCTGAACACCAAGAGATATCGATGGTAGGGGCCCCCTGAACTCCATTACAACTGTTCTGCTCCCATTTTATAATTTTTATCTGATTATGTGAGTCCTGTGTCCACCCATGTGATGGTGACATTCACAAGTTCATGACATTCACAAGTTCAGCTCAGGTGTCTAAACCCAACAGAAACTGGAATGTCCCACTGCTATGGCAACATCTGTATTAGCCAGGACTCTGCAGAGACTGAATGAATAGAACATCCACGTCTGTGAGGGGGAATATGAGAGGAACTGGCTCCCACAGTTGTGGAGGCTGAAACATCCATGGTGGGTCGTGTACAAGCTGGAGCACAAGGGAGGCTAGTAACATGGTTTAGTACAAGTGTATCCTGAAGGAACTTGGCTGCAGAACTAAGGAAATGTGGTGTGGCTTTTAGGCCACGGCTGAGTCCCAGGAAACTGGGGCAGGAGGTGCTGGGGCAAGGCCAAGGGTCACAATGCTGGGGAGTCTGGAGTGGATGCCCAGGGCAGGAGAAGATGGTGTCCTGGGTCTAAAGGGGAGAGCGAGCCAGTCGTCCCTTTGCCTTTGCGTTCTGCCCAGGCCCTCTGCTGGCTAGATCGCGACCGTCCATCCATGAGTGGGCCAGGAGCACATCTTCCCTCCTCACCCCATGGATTCCAACTCCCGACTCTTATGCAAACTGCCTCACAGACACACTCACACACGATGCTTCAGCACCCATTAGGGCCAGGTGACACCTAAAACCAGCCACCACTGCATCCTAACCAGAGGTCGCAGAGGTGCCTCAAATTGGACTTGTCTGAGAGATAACTGTGATCTCTTCTCTTCCAAGCCAGATTGCCTCTGCAGTCTCCAGAGCTGGGAATTCCAGTTTGCTTCCCTTCTGGGACAGATGCCCCATCTACATCCCAGCGTGCGGTGACCTCCTGATCAGTCTCCCCTCAGCTTCTGAGACATCTTCACTTCTAACTTGAGCAGCTGACTTGATTTGTACAAAATGCTTGACCCCTTTCCTTATGCCCTACACCTTACACTATGCCATTTTTTTTTTTCTGTCTAAGCCTTCCTATCTCTCTTTTATTCTCTGAACTCTCCCTTTTTGGTGGCAAAATGTAGACAACAGATTTTATTGTTAGCCGTTTTAAGGACACAGGGGTTGTGCAGCTGTCACCAGCATCCCTTTTAAGAGCTTTTTAATCCGCCCCAATTAAAATTCTGTGCCCTTTAAAACATCCCCGCCTCTGGTTTTCTTTCCATCCCTCAGAAGAGCCCGGGCGGCCTTGCACACAAGAGGTCTTTGTAGCGGGAAATCGGTTCGTCTGAAACACACTTCTCTTCCTCTGCCCCTTCCGCTGCTATTCAGTGCAGCCTGCTCTGAGGCCCAAATCCAAAGTTACTGGTTGGAAGCTCTTGTGTAAATTCTCTTCAACACCTGCTCCTGTAGAGCTCAGTGGCTTTTGGAGGCTGAGGCAGGAGGCTCGCAAGTTGGAGGCCAGCATGGTCAACTTAGTGAGACTGTGTAAGTAAACACATAAGGGCTGGGATGTGGCTCAGCGCTCCCAGGATTCAGCTTCTAGCCCTGCAGATCACAAAGGCACCATCCCGGCCCCACCCCGACGAGTACTGTGCACTTATACACCTGTTAGTGGTTTGAGGCTGTCCCCTACCCTGTTCTTGCGACACAGCAACCTCGTGGGCATACCGCTCCCGTGGACTTTGCCTCCGTCCATGCTGGCAGCGGCCGTGGATCCCAAGCCCGGAGCAGAGCGCAGGGCCGGGCCTTACCCGCCTCCGGCAGCCCTACCCTTCGCCCAGGCGAGAATCAAAAGCACACTCCAGGGGTGAGCCCTGCGGTTCTAGCCGTAGGACCGCGGGCGAGCGCCAGCAAAAGCACCCGGGAGGCGTTAACTCTGCCGCGACCCCGGAATTTGGTGGTTGCGGCCCTTTAAAAAGGATTTTGACTGGAGACTCAGCTGGGACAGCGGTAGAGGCGCGCCGCTATTGGTCAGTTTGGGGCAAGCGTTGCTCAGCAGCAGCGAATGGGAGGGATCGGGGCGGGCGCATGCGCACCGCCACCCACCTGCGCCGGACTGTCGGAGATCTGCGCCGAGCAGCGGGTGGTAGGAGGTGGCCTAGGAGGCGGCGGCCAGGGCGGGCGGCGACTCGCGGAAGCCGCGGTCCTTCGGGACGAGGTGAGAACTTTGGCGACTGCAGCGGTGGGCTCCGAGGTCGGGACCGGGCAGGCCTAGGATGCGGGCCTGGGGTGCGGGTGGCTTGGCCCATCCTCCCGCGTCAGGGCCAGGTGTCGCCTCCCGCCGGGACCCCTGGACCCTCGCCCAAGGGTGCACGCCGCTGTGACACAAACTTCCCTGCGTCCGGGACCCCTGTGGGCCCTGGGCTGATGGCCGGGTGTTTAGTAATCGGAGGAGGCGCTGGGGAAATAGGCGCCAAACCAGCGCCGCGGAAGAGAAGGTCCCGGCTGAGAGCGGGGGTGAGGTTTTTGAGATCAGAAAAATATGACGCCCCACGGCGGCCCATCAGTAGGGTGAATCTTTATTAAATTTTACAAGGAACAGTTCATCCTGGGAAAGACAATTTTAGTGAAACGGAAATGGAAAGAAACAGTTGGTTTAACGCCGCTAAACAGACTTGAACTGGCTCGCTACACTTTCCTCGGGAGGATACATGCGGTGTTGTTAAGGCTTCAGTTTAGTTTTTTGAGAAGGGTCCTCTCTGAATTGACCATGCTGGCTTCCAACTTGTGATCTCCCTGCCTCGGCCCGTGCAGTCGCTGGAGTTACAGGCATACTCCATCAGGATTGGCTCTCCAACTCTCTTAAATGTTTGCACTTGCAGCGTAGAGAACATCTTGGGATCAGTGTGTTTTATTCTTAGAAGGAATTTAGAGATCGGTTGTCCCAAAAGGTGACTGATGGTCAGAGAGAAAGACAGGCGTCACAGCAGCACCGTGAGTTCCGCGCAGTGGTAGCACTAACCCACCCACTCATCTCTGGTTGGTTTAGGTGTGTGTTCTCCAGGAGAAGGAATCTGAGAAACAAAGTAGGTATAATCCGAGAAGTCGGATTTAGAGAAGTGGGATGTGGCAGAAAGCTTTGATCATAGGCTGTGTCGAAAAAGTTTAAATTTGAATCTCAGTTACACTTTTTCCTTTTTTGGTGTTTTGAGACAGGGTCTCAGCCTGTAGCACAGGCTGGCCTCAAGTTTCTAGGGTGATCAGCCTGCGTCTGGAGTGCTGGCATTATAGGCCTGTGCCACCAGCCCAGGCTTGAGTTCTCCTAATACCCTTAAACTGTAGAGCTGCCTGGATAAGGCAGATTATGCTTATGCTACACAAATGAGCCTTTAGCACTGGGAAAGCTTACTTCTCTCTTGGGCCTCAGCCTCGACAGTCACCCCTCTGTGTCCTCTGGCCACCCGTCTCAAGTCATATATAAATGACACGGTATTTGCATATAACCTGCCACATCTCCCTGGATATGCCCAGTGACCTCTGGGTTGCTTATGTACCCAGGTCAGTAGTGACAAGAAAAACATTTGTGCATGTTCAGGACAGATGTAGTTTTTCAAATACTGTGCATTGGAAGTTGGTTGGATGATTGGTGTGGAACCCTGGACGTGGAGGGAGGGCGTTTTCTCCTGCTCAGTTGCCTGCTTTTCTCAGGTCTTCACTGACAACTCCTATTGATGTTTGTCCCCCTCCCTCACCTCCCAGCTACTCAGAGCCTCCAAGATCTACAGATTAGGCACTGCTTCAGGTTCTCTGGCCAATGGCACATCTAGCAGTGGGCATTAAGCCTTATTAGCTTATTTTCCTAGTTTAAACTCCTGTCCTACAAGACCTGATCCTCTCCTGCATGTGGTAGAGGTCTGGCAGAAGAGGAAAAGAGGGGAAAAGACAGAAGGACCTGCCTCTGGCGTGGCCTTTGCCGGTGCGGTAGGAATGACCTGGGTAGCCTGTAAAGAGGTAGTTGGCTCAGGGTTTAGGAACGAGGGAGGCACGTTAAAATACTTTTAAATAAAACCTAGTAATGTAAATGTGGTGTGTTTATTGCTGCCTTGTGTTTCTATGCAAGATTTCATCTGTGTAGACTGAATCTTTCTCATTTTCTCTCTAGGAGAGGTTTATTGTGAGTGATCCAAATATAGTTCAGAAGTAAGGAAAGGGATGTGCAGCCCTGCACTTCTTGTTCTGGTGAACCAAAGTGTGGCAGCTGTTTGTTGTTTCCTTCACACATTTGCTTGGCAGTTTTAATTGAGGTGTTTCCTGGTTCCAGCCAGGCCTGGTCTGGGTATCAAGGCCCAGTGCCCCACATGCGAGCTGGTAAGACCTGGGTGAGGAGGCACTGTCTCTGTGGGAGGACTCTGAAGCCACATTTCTTGGTGTGGAATTGATTTTTTTTTTCTGTAATTGTGGCATGATTTTTGAGATCCATACCACTACTTTCCTGTTGTAAACTGAAGAATAGTTAACTTTGAGTGGCTTTATTGTAATGATTCCAGAGGTTACGGTACCTTTCTGTTTGAAAAATGCCTTGTAGTTATATTCCTGCCTCAGCCTCCCAGAGCGCTGGGAAACTGAGTCTGTGCTACTGTACCCTGTTTGTGAGGGGGTGCTTTTGTGCATGGTTTGTGGTGGTGGTGGTTATGGTAAGGAATTCATAATAAAAGGCATACTCAGATATACACACTTTGTACCAGAGTCAAGTTCTTGAAATTGGTATTGCACTAAGTTACATGAAAGGTAATCCATGGGGAAACTAGGTAAAGGGCACGTGGGATCTCTCCATAGCATCCTTTTAAGGTTCTGTGACTGACTTGTTGTTGCTGGGACAAAATACCCAACACCCAAATTAAGGGAGGAAAAGGGCTATTTAGCTCAGCTTGTGGAGATTCCAGGCTCCAAGTCAGGGTGGCATGGTGAGAGGCAGTAGCTTGTGCAGATCCCTTGGTGTTACTGCCAGTGGTTCTACCCAGGAAACGTGGTGGCAGGAATGAGAAAGATAGATAATAAGACAAAAGCTGGACTCAGGTGGTTGCTAGTCTGCCTGATGGGCAAGATTAACCCAATACACAATGAAAGGATCCTTTATCTTTACTTTTGCAAAGTTAGTAACTGGTGACCAGGTTGCCTAGTGACTAATAGCTGACCTGAACCAGACAGGATGTTTTTCTCAGGACTGAGGTAGCTTGTTTGCTTTAGGCACTGAGGCCCAGTCCCACCTACACACATTTGATCAGTTTCCTACCTCACTTGTGGCTCCCAACAGTAGTTCATGGTGACAGAAGACAGCAAAAGCAACAAGAACAGAAGCCTCTTTCCCTCCCTAACAATGTGTGCAGGTGACGGTCCCCTTCCCCAAGACAGGTGCAGCACTCACACCACCAGTCCCAGCAATAGGCAATGAGCCAGTCATGAACTCCAGGTTTAGCCACCTCCAAAAAGCCCACCTCCCATGACTGCGTGCGGCTAGGAGGACATCCAGACACAAAGCATAGTGATACTGTGATGGTTAAAGTAAAATAAAGGATTAACTTAAAGTCCTTATGTATCACTTAAATTATGCTTTTCTTTGTTTGTTTTCTATGTTTAAAAGTATTTATTGGGGCTTGAACCCAGGGACTTCACACTGAGCTACATCCCCTGTGCTTTGTAAATACATCTATTTTGCAGACAGGTCTTGCCAAATTGCTAAGCAGCCCAGGCAGGGCTTGACCTTGTGGTCTCAGAGTGCTGGGATGACGGGCATGCTTCCCTATGTTTGGCTCTGTTAGCCTTATGGTGGAGCAGGTGTGTTGGTGGCAGATTCTGAAAGTGTCCCCTTACCTAAGTAGGCTTTGCTGCCCTCCCAGCCCCCACTTTTTTTTTTTTCTCGAGGCAGAGTCTTGCTGTGTAATTCAGCCTGACCTTGAACTCACTACGTGGCCTGTGCTTGGAACTCATGTAGTCTTCCTGCCTTTGCTTTCTTGTGCTGGGATGTCAGATGCACTACCATGCCCAGCTTTCTCCTTTATTCTTAAAGGATATCTGTTTTTTTTTTTTGTTTTTTTTGGTGGGACCAGGGTTCAAACTCATGGCCTTGCACTTGCCAGGCAGGCAGTTGTGCCACAGAGCTATCTCCCCGGCCCCCGGTTTTGCTTTTTTGTACTGGGAATCAAACTTAGGACCGTGTGCTTGCCAGGCAGGCTGTGTGCCACTGAGCTACTTCCTGGCCTTAAAAGATGTTTTTGCTAAGCACAGAATTCTGTGTTGCCAGCTGTCTTCCTGAAAAATGTATTATTTCCTTTCACCCACTATGTTTCTACAAGAAGCCTTCTGACCTCTGCTTGTTCTCTCACTGTAAGGAAGGCATCTTTTTCTCTTGCTGTTTTCAGTTTGGCGGCTGCCATGGGTTTTGTGGGCAAATCCTCTCTGGGTTTGGTGTCTGCATGCGCATTTGGGAGGTGTTTGGTTATTTCCCTGAAGACAGTCCCCTGCCTTCCAGAACTTAGACGACAGGGGAGACAGTTTCCCAGGCCCACAGGCCCCTGTGGCTCTGCATAGCGCTTTTCAGTCCTGTTCCTCCCAGATTGTCCAGATTGGATAATTTCAGTGCTGTCTTTGTGTTTTCTGATTCATTCTTCTTTTGTCTTCATTTTGCTTTTGGACTTATCCACTTTTTTTTTTTTTGAGTTATTTTTTAATTCTTAAACATTTTAATGCTATATTTCCTTTTTTTAAATATCTTAGAAGATTTGTTTGAGGAAATAATTTAAACATTTCCATAAGAGTGTTCATGGTTGCTTGTGCAAGTATATTCATGAGACTGCTTTTTAAAGTTTTGCCAGGTAGTTTTAGCATCTTTGTGTTCAAGGTGAGATTTTCCTGGTTCTTAGGCTGGCCAGTGATTTTGTTGTTGTTGTTGAAATGCAGGTGTTTTGAGGCAGTGTGTTATAAGGTCCGGATGTGATTATATTACAAAGAGGTAGGAAGACGTCCATATTCGTGGATTCGGAGCATTAATGCTAAGTGGCCACGCTGTCCGAAGTGATGTGCAGACCAGTGAAACCCCATCCACGTACAAGTGATATTCTTCAGAGAGCTAGAAAGAAACCCTGAAGTTCTTGTGGAAGTGTGAAGGACTCCACAGAGCCAAAGCAATCCTGAGAAAAAAGAACAAAGCTGGCGGCCCAATAGTATCTGGTTTCAAGACACACCACGGAGCCACAGTGACAGCTTTTATGCCACGGTTGGGAATAAAAGCAGACTCTCAGACCATGAGAACAGAAGAGTGGACATGGAACTTGCAGGGAGGGTGTGCAGAGAGGAGAATATTACACACCGCTGTTGGGGCTGTGCAGGGGCACAGCCACTTGGACAATAGTATGGAGCATCGTGAAGGACAGACACTACCCGATCAGCTGTCCTGCTCTTGGGAAAGCATCCAAAGGAAAAGTGGTCACATCCCAGAGAGGGCCATGCATGGCCACGTTTTGTGGTGCTGTCCCAGTCGCCAGGTTGTGGAATCAACCTGGATGCCAGCAGCAGATGACAGGGTAAAGAAAATCTGGTATGCGTGTGTGATGGAGTGTTAACTCAGCTGTAAAGAAGAGCGAGACCTCATCATTTGCGTGAAATGGACATAACCAGAGGGTTTCATGGTAGGCTGTTAGTCAGACACAGAAGGACTGGTGCTGTGCCCTCTTTCTCACATGTAGAAACTTAAGAAGCAGAGTGACCTGACAGCAGAGAATGTGCTGGTAGGGACAGGCCCAGGTCTGGCGGGGAGAGGGTGCGGTAGAGGTGGGGTCAGTGCACTGTGTACACCTGCTCGGAAACCCACAGCGAACTGCAAGGTGCACAGCTCCTCTGTGTTGATCATTAGGGTACTAACAAAGCAATCACGCACTCTGCTAGGCTTTGTGGGCATGTAATCTCCTGCCAGCGGGGAGGAAAGGTCCAGTTCTTGCCTGCCTCTGTGTACCTCCTGGACGGTGAGCAGCTCAGAATTCTCGGGAGAGATGGCGACCTATCATTGCCTGTTGTCGCAGGAAGGGCAGCTCCTTCCTGCCCTGTACTGCCCCGTGGCAGAGGACACTCGGCCCCTTGTGCTGGGGTGCACACCTCACTCTTCACCTGCCTTCCCTGGTGCACCAGAGTTGGCTGCGGACTTTTCCTTGGTGTTCTGAGGCCAGAGTGGCTTTACTGATGTGCTGCCTGCTTTGCTGGACTGTGCCTTTCCTGGGGAGTTGTGATGACAGCTTTTTGGGGGGGTCTCTGTTCATGGGTGTTTCTGTATTGCTGTTTGCTCTGACATCAAGTCTGGGATTTATGATGCAGAAGAAAAGGTAGCACACCTGCGCTCCTTGGGTCCTGCCTGCCCCATGCAGAATGCCAAGGTTCCAGGTGTAATTTCAAAGGTGCCACTTGGGTTCAGTTTTGGTTCCTTTGGTTTCTTAGTGTGGCTCATAATACATCATGGCCAAACCTCTCGCATCTCACTGTGGTATAGTTTGCTTGGTGACTTCCTTTGCCATATGGGGGACTCAGCCATCCTTTTTAAGATTGGCTCTGTCAGATGCCTGCAGGGATTCAAAGGACTGCTTTCTGGCTCCATCCTGCCCCTGCTGTCTGGCCACCAGCTTTAGGTTAGGTGCTGTCTCCCCGCCTTCCTCCAGCTCCTGCAGTGGGATATGGCCCTCAGCTGCTTAGCACTGCCCTGGGGGATGCTCTGGCTGCTGCAAGGTGTCAGGCCCTTCCTGTCCCCTCAGGCAACCTCAGAACCTGGGTGGGGGATTTATGAGGAAAACTCAGAGCAGTCCTTTCCCCCCAAGAATTGCTGGGTAGCATGTAGAGGAGGGATGCCAGTCTGCAGTGCCTCGCTAACCCAGTCCCCTGGTGTCGCCTTGCCCACAGGTGCCCCCATGCCTTCTCCTGCAGACCATGTCCCTGATCTTCTTCACTATCGTGGTACGGGTGAGGGACGGACTGCCCCTCTCGGCCTCCACCGACTTCTACCACGCCCCAGCCTTCCTGGAGAGCAGGCGGCGCCTCAAGGCCTTGGCCCTGCAGCTGGCCCGGCATCCAGGCCGGGGCTCCGCAGAGAGCCAGGACTTTCGGATCCAGTAAGTGTAGGCTGAGCCATCCCCCTGCCCAGGGAGCCTGCTGGACACCCCCCTTGTGAGGGTCCATCTGCTCAGAGAGAGAGAAGCATGTGACTTCCCAGGGAAGTCTCGGGACCTCAGCACTTACCAGAGAAGGGGACAGAGGATGCAATGTGTTCGGCCCAGTATTTATTTGGTGTGTGATACTGGGGCTGGAGCTCAGGGCCATATTCCCAGACTTGTCATTTTTTATTATGAGACAGAGTCTTATTCGGTTGCCCAGGCTGGTGTCGAACTTGTGATCCTCCTGCTTCAATCTCCTGAGCTCCTGGGACTATGCATGCCTTTTTATGTTGGAATTAAATGCTCATTATTATCATTGGTAGGAGTATTAGAAAGAGGGTGTCTGTATAACTCAAGCTGGCCTCAGGCTCTGGGCGCTCTTCCCCTCCTCCTCCTGAGTGCTGGACTCACCGGCGTGCACCATCACACCTTGCTTTCACTGTAATTTCCAAAAAAAGCTGAGACTTTCTTTTTTTACTGGTGTGTAATACAGGGCGCTTCATTTTTGGGTGTTTCCTAGGAGGCCCTGACTGAACTGCCTTTTCTGTTTCCAAGGCCTAAAGTCAGCTCCTGGGATGGCCCTGCACCCTTGCAGGCTGTGAGGACTCTCAGGCCTGCAGTGCCCCCTGGTGGCAGCCCTAGCTTCCTTGCCTGGTAGATGCCCTCTGGGCCTTCTTGCTTCTTTCTGTGAATCTCTCTCTCTCTCTCTCTCTCTCTCTCTCTCTCTCTCTCTGTCTCTGTCTCTGTCTCTGTCTCTGTCTCTGTCTCTGTCTCGCTCTCTCTCAGCAGCAGCCATTAGAATGGGGCCCACCCTAATTCAGATGACCTCATTTTGTCTTGCCCACTCTGTTTCCAAATGAGACCCCATCCAGAGGCTGAGGAGGAAGGGCGGCTGCCATCTTTTGGGGACACATTCCATCCAAGCTGAGGCCTCTGTCCTGCAGGAGCACCCCCATCCTGAAGATGTGAGGCCCGCTGAAGGACCCCTGTCCAGGGAACCATCCTGTCCTCCAACCAGAGAAAGGTTTCTGTAGGGACTTCCAGATGTAACAAGACATAGTGAAGCCTCAGCCTGTTCTGCTGGAGGTGGCCAGAGATGTGGGCAAAGAGATACAGAAAGTCATCTGCTGTACAGAGCTGCACCTGAAAGAAGCCCCAGCTTCCTCAAGGCAGAGGGAGCCAGGACGCTAGTGGTACGTGTGTGCGTGCGTGCGTGTGTGTGCGTGTGTGTGTGCGTGTGTGTGTGTGTGTGTGTGTGGTGACACGGAGGCTCCTGGTGACTGGTCTGGGAAGCTTGGGGCTTTCCCTCAGTGCTATGCCAGGATGAGGCCTGGGGACTCTTATGGGCTGGGCTCAGGATGAGACCTTAGTACAGAGGACAGAGTGTGGCTGGGCTGCATTCCTGTTGACAGGACCTTGGGTGAAGGGACCCTGGGCTCTCTTAGGCTGTGGATTCCATACAAACATTCTAATGACTGCTGCTGAGAGGGGGGGGGGTGAGGGGGGAGGCATAACAGACCGCAAAGCAGAGGGCATCTACCAGGCAAGGAAGCTGAGGCTGCCACCAGGGGGCAGTGCAGGCTTGAGAGTCTTCACAGCCTGCAAGGGTGCAGGGACATCCCAGGAGCTGACTTTAGGCCTTGGAAACAGAGAAGGTAGTTCGGTCAGGGCCCCCTAGGAAACACCCAGCTGTGAAGTGTCCTGTATTACGCACCAATAAGAATTATGCACAGTCACACCTAAGAATTGGTAGTTCTGTGCTAGGATGGCCTGGAGGTCGGAGGAGGAGGTGTGTTCCAGGGGTCTGCCCCCTCCAGTGTGGGCGCAGACTGGCTCAGCTGGGGAGCTGACCTGTGCTGCAGCTCGGATTAGGGTTCTGAGGGAGGAGCTGCCCCTGCAATGAACTTCACAGCCACCCGCCTATGTCCCTCCTAGCCACTCAGCCCGAGATGCGGCCCCCAAGACTCGAGTGCCCTGTGGGGCAGCCGGCAGAGGAGCAGAAAAGCCAGAAGGCTTACATTTGTTTTAGGAAACCAGAGTAACCTAGCGCCCCAAGCAGACAAGGACGGCTGGAGAGAAGGCTGCCAGCCACTCTCATTTTACCTGGATGGGAAGGGGCGAAACAAAACATGAGTGGGTGAAACCCAGCGTTAGCAGTATGTGATTTATACACACTGGAGCCACAGGCCAGGATGCCTTAACTGTGGGAATTGATGGATGGTGGCAGAAGCAGGGAGGTTCGAGGCTCGTCCCGCTCCTACCTGGGTACTTTACACAGTGTGGGACTAGCGCCCTACATGGAAAGCACGGTCCCAGACACTGGTCCCAGTGAAAGGTCAGGCTGCACTGCCAAGGCGGGCTGCCAGGCGCCCTCTTGGGGTCCCACAGCACTGGGGGTGTGGGCGCTGGCCCTGCTCCTGGTGATGCAGGCACTGCCCTTGTGTTTCAGTTTCTCTTCTGCAGGGGATGTGGCCTGCATGGCCATCTGCTCCCGCCAGTTCCCTGCAGCCATGGCCTTCTGCTTCCTGGAGACCCTGTGGTGGGAGTTCACGTCGTCCTTCGACACCACCCGCATCAGCCTCGCCTCCAGGCCCTACGCCTTCCTTGAGTTTGGTTCGTACCTTTGCTTTAATGTGTGTCCTTTCTCTCTTGTGCAAGACCTGTGTGGAGCTCCCTGGGGTGGGGTTGGGGGCTTTGACCCTCCAGGAAACGTGGGAGGTACAGCTGTGTGACTTGAAGCCATGTCAGCCTCCTCTGAGAGGCTTCACAATGGGACGAGGGTTGGGGTGCCTGGAGGTCCAGCACCTGACTTTTCAGAGCAGCAGTGCTGGGCTAGGGAGGAAGAGAGAGTCTGGGGATCCTCACGATTGGCCCCAGACTGCTAGGTGGAGCACAGCGGAGCTCATTCCTATGTGTTGTGTGGTTGCTGCCACTGCCCTGGACAGCAGAGGTGGTTGTCAGTGATGGACACCACGCAACCCGCCCACCTGAAGTCCAGCACATTCTGTGGGCCCCTGCCAGCATGGGCTTGTGTCATGAGGAAGTAGGAAAGGGGACCACAGCATGGGCAGGTCATCTGATAAATCTCTGGAACTTTCCTTTCTCTCTCTCCTTCCTTCCTTCCTTCCTTTCTTCCTTCCTTTCTTTCTTTCTTTCTTTCTTTCTTTCTTTCTTTCTTTCTTTCTTTCTTTCTTTCTTGTGGCTGGCTCAGCTCATCCTAGGGACAGGGCTGGTGCAGCATGTGGTGCCAGGGATTGAACTGTGGTCCCTGTGCTTTGCCTAAGCTTGCCTAAGCAGTTGCTTTAGACCGCTGAGCTATCCCATTGACCCCGAGTATCAGTGCTCAGCAGTTTGGAAAAACGTGGTCCTTTCCTGAGGAGCTTGCGAAGCGCTGCTTTGCAGGAGGCTGTCTCTTCCTTGGCCTGGGGCTCGGGAAGCCCATGGTGACCTGGTCTGTGCTGACTGCTATCCAGTGGGGTCTCCTTGGCGCTCTTGAGGGATGAGCAGGAGTAGAGAGTAGAGCGGGAGTTGGCATTCTGTGGGTTCTGTGTCAAAAGCTGTTTTCTCTGGGATGTCCTTAAGCAAGGAGCTGACAGCCATGGGTCTAGGCTAGTGCAGGACCAGCCTTTGGAAATGTTTTTGGCTCCTCTGCCATGGCCAGCATGATCTCATGTGGCCCTCTGCCTGGCCCCTCATTGGCAGTGCCAGCATTGCTGGTGCTGTCACCTCAAGGTGGCTCCTTGGTGGACCAGGAGCCCTGCCGCTGGGTCTGCGAGAACCTTCAGTCTCACTGCTACCCTCAGCTATTTCCTGTGGGTCCCAGAGGGGGCCTCTCCTAGAACGCCCCTGTCCTTGCTGCCAGGAGCACATGGGCCAAGTCCCTGGCGCTGGGTCAGACACAAATCTGCTTTGCCCACGTGTGCGAGATTTTACTTCAAACACTTTGTAGGACGTGGTAATAGATTAATATTAACATAAATGGAGGCACCAAAATCAACCTTTCAAACACATCCTAGTTTGCAGAACACATTTGTATTCATTTGTGATTTTTTTCAAAGATGGCTTTTTGAGATAAACTAGGCAGGAGGACCGTTTCTTTCCAGCTTTGAGGTGTGGGAGCCCTGCTTAGTGCTTCCCCGTCGGGGTCATGAGCCTGATTCCAGCCACTGAGGGCCCGTGACACATCTGTGATGCCTTTACTGCTGTCACAGGGGACCCCCAGGCTGGAGTTCCATGCCCCAGCCCCACCCGCAGACTCGGGTGCTTGCTGGGGACCACAGCCTTGGTTTTGGGCTCACCGTCTTCTAGGCTGGCTGGTACACAGGCCCAACGGGGTTGCTCTTTCTGCAGACAGCACCATTCAGAAAATAAAGCGGCGTTTTAACCACGCGAGCGCCTCTCAGATGCAAAGCAGCTTTCAGAAAGTGCAGGAGGAGCTGGACTTCCAGCCTCCGGTGGTCCTCTCCCTGGAGGATGTAGATGCGGCCAGCAGGCTGGCCAACGGCCACGTGCCTGTGCTCCTGCAGCCTGGTGAGTGCCCCATCGCTGGCAAAAGGCTGTACATGTCCGATGGGCTAGGAATGAGTGCGAGGGGTGGGAGGGTTATGGGCTGACCCTGGTGCCCCATGGGTGAAGGAGGTGAGCCTAGCTGGTGCCCCACACCCCGGGGCTTTTGGGTTAATGCCACTGTGATTTTTTTATATCTCTTGTTTTCTGATATAGAATCCTGTCATATTGTAAGAGTGGATCTTTATCGGATAGAGCTGCCCACACTGTAACAGTCTTAATTATTCTAAGCTTTAATATTAAACACATTGGTTGCATCTTTAGTACATCACTTCTTTACTAAGATGCAAGCAATGCATTTAATATTAAAGCTTTGCGCTCTGGTGTAATCTCTTTTAAGAGATGCACTCTTAGATTTACTATCATACCAATGGTAAGTTGTTCTAATTTACATTGGGAAAGCATTTAACTTTCGTAGAAAGAAGACTGGGTAGCTGAGCCTCGGGCTTCCCCTGAACACAGGGTACTTTGTAACATAGGTTTTTTTTGTTGTTGTTGTTTCATTTTGTTTTTGGTACTGGGAATTGAACTCAGGACCTTGTGCCACAGCTGCATCTCTGGCTGTGTTTTGTTTTTTAAACACTTCGACAATGGAAGCAAATCTAGACAGCATCCACTTGCCCCTCAGTGTGGGGCATTTCACTGTTTCTGGCTCCTCTGATTGTCCTGAGGTGTGAGGGTGCTCTCTGTCCTCACAGCAACTGTGAGTTGCTCAGGGGGATTCTAACAGGAAGAGGTACGAGTTGGGCGGTGGCTAGGCTGGTGTGAGTGGGAAACGTAAGACAAGAAGTTTTGGGTTTCTTTATTTTTTTTTGGTGCTAGGGATTGAACTCAGGACCTGGTATTTGCTGGGGAGGTGCTTAAGCCACTGTGCTATCTCCCAGGCCCAAGAAGGGTTGATTTTAAAGGATCACAGCAAGAGAGGGCAGGTGGGCAACCTTTGTGTGGCCCAGAGTCAATTCCACTAGTTCTGCCTAAGAGAAGGAACGCTTGTTCTAAGCAAAGTCTCAGAACAGCTTTTTGCCTAGGTCATCCATGCCCCCCTCCTCTTCCCAATTAATTTAGAATTCTAAAAAATTAAGTTGCCACAAATTGCTCTAGAAATATACTTGAGCCGAACATTATTTTAATCAGAGAAAGAGTGGAGCGTTTCACAGGGTGACCACTGAGCTGTGTACTAGGAGTGCAGGTTGAATCCAACCACCAGTTTCCGAGGAAAGCCACGGTCTACCCTGGCAGCATGGGCAACTTGCGCCTCAGAAAGCCTTGCAGGCCACCTGGCCTGTGCTGAGTGTGTCCGTCAGAGATGTCTCCAGATCTCAGCATGTCCCCTGGGTGCAGTCCACCTGGCTGAGAGCCCCTGCCATGATGGGAAGGAGACCAAGCCCTGGCAGAGCCCCGCTGCTAGGAAAAGCCTTATTTCCAGAAAGAGCTCAGCTTGTCCAGAGCTGTTCTGCCCCTTGCAGTTTGGCTGCGAGTTTGAAGTCCGTGCATCACACCAGAGTCAGCCCTCACGGAGGGGAGGCTGTGCCGCCACCACCCTGCCGTTCCCAGCTGTGGTTTTCATGGGCACTTGTGTTTCTCCTTGTCAAGCGCCCCCTTTCCGCATGGAGCCTGTGACTGCCCTGGGTGTCCTGTCCCTCGTCCTCAACATCATGTGTGCCGCTCTCAACCTCATCCGCGGAGTCCACCTTGCAGAGCACTCCTTGCAGGTAGCC
>PVKN010018939.1:0-16619 GCA_004027915.1 Capromys pilorides | reverse complement strand
GCAAGCACTTACTCCACTGAGCTATCTCCCCAGCCACTACACCCTTTTTTCTTTTGTTGTCTAAGCACGGTATTCCTGACAGCTGCAATCTAGAAGAACTCTGTTGGCTGGAAATAGTCATGTCAATCCCATCACATGTTCTAAATCTTAGGACTTGATTTTAAGAGTTTAATAGAAATAAAGCATTTCCTATTAATCTATGTCCACAAATTCTACCCTAAAAAATAAACTGACAAAGTTCACATACACCACCTCTTACCTCTGTGGTTTAATAAGTTCAAGCTGACTCACACCTGTCCCTTAATTAGGTACCAGGGTGTAAAGCTGCCCAGAACCACATCACAGTTTAAAACATCACAGTGTGATCTAAGTAGCCAAGGAGCCAAGTCCAGGCTTTTACTTTTTCAGTGAATCCCAAAGGCCTGAAAGCAACAGGCTGGGGAAGCAACTACACGCTGCTCTCCGGAGCGCCCTAGAGTGGTCCATTCACACTGAGCACGACCCAGTACCGCCCCTGAGCTTGGTGCTGGCCACACAGGACCCCACCCAAAAGCCAAAGGAAGCCACATCTGGACGCCTAAGAGGCGGCTTTACTTTCCTCAAGTTATGAAGCCTGGGAATGTGACAGAGACCTTAATTTACACTTTCCCGTTTCTACCATAACTAGAAAAGGTGAGAACTCTAGTCACTGCATCAGGGACTTAAATTTATTCAATTTGCAAATGACATAGAACTCGTTTTATAAGGAATGGTGATGTTTCCTAGGGAAGCTGACATGACCCTCTGGTGCACATCGAGAAGCATGAAGTTTAATTCAGGAGTATAAGGATGATTCAAGGTGCTTAAACTTAATTACCCCCAAATACATGTTAGCATGTAACCGAAAGTTAAGTTTTGACCTGCTTTCAAAATAGAGAAAAGTACTACAGATGTAACTCAGCGGCTGAGCATTTGGCTAGCAGGCATGAGGCTCTGGGATCAATATGCAGCAGCACCAAAGTCTTAGAAGATTCTTCACCATTTGGTAGCTTCCAAAACATTTTAGGGTTAAATACCAGTTTACCAACAAGGCACGCACTATCATTTAAGACAGCTTTTTTCAGTGACAAATTTACTGCAGGGTAGAATCACCCAGACTTCTAAACCCAAAGGCCACAGAGCACTGCATCAGAGTCCCTATGTGTGGGAGCTGACGCTAGCTATGTTCTGAGGTTGCTGAAATGACTCCGGCACGCAGTCGTGGAAAGACAACAGAAGCGCTGGGCACAGCAGCAGCAGCGCATACCTGCAACCCAGCACCTGAGGCTGCCGTGGGACGGCTCCTGACTCCTGCAAGTTCGAGGTCCGCCTGGGCTACAAAGTGAGGTCAAGCCCAGCCGACTTCATAGTGAAACTGTCTCAAAAAAACAACAAAAAATAATACAAGTATCTGTCCAATCTGCTCCTGCTACTCCTTAATCTCAATAACTTATGTAGCTATTGAGTCCAGGCTGGACTCAAACTCACAGCAATCCTGCCTCAGCCTCCCAGGTGCTGGGATTGCAGGCATGCACTACCATGCCTGGTATATGTAAACAGTTTTCAAAATTACAAATAGGATTTAGATTTTTAAAGTATATCCTAACTTATGAGGAAAGGAGACTGCTGAAATTAAATGTACTAACCTCAAGCATCCCTAAGTTAATACTAGAAAGACATCAAAGATTTCTTTCAGTCACTGCATCTCCAGAGATGTAACATAAAATCATAATACATGATGTTCCACCTAAACTTTATTTATTTATTCATTCATTCATTCATTCACTCATTCATGTTATGGCCGGCTCAGTCTGCCCTGGGCCTGGGGCTGGCACAGCATGTGGTGCCGGGGATTGAACCACGGTCCCTGCAGTTGCCTAAGCTTTCCTAAGCAGGTGCTTTAGACCGCTGAGCTATCTCACTGGCCCTCCACTGATAAACTTTAATCAAAATAATGCAACCCTTGCCCTTTCCCTTCCCTCCATTTCTTGCTTTTTTCTTTCCCTTTCTCTTCTTCTCTCCCTGTCCCCTTCTCTCCTTCCTTTCTTTTTCAATCAAGATAGGGTCTTGGCCAAGCATGGTGGTGCACACCCATAATCCCAGCACTCAGGAGGCCGAGGCAGGAGGATCACTGAGAGTTTTAGGCCAGCTGGGGTTCCAAAGTGAGTTACTGACCTGTATAGGGAACTCTTGTCTCAAAAAAAATTCAAGGTGCTATCAAGGTAAATGCAATAAGGCTACTTATTTTTATGCCTAGGGCATAGTTTTATATGTGTACAAATTTGAATACTTTTTTTTGTTGTCTTTTTTTAGTAAGGGTCTACAGAGTCTCATTAGATAGTTTGGACTTGTAGTGACCCACCTGTGGTCAGCCACCCAAAGAACTGGGATTACAGATGCGAGCCACCATGCCCAGTCTCAACTGCCTCTCTGTGAGCCCCAGGGGCAGGGCTAGCATGGCACACTGGGGATCAAATACTTTTAAGATAATTTCCTTTATATTTTTCTATAATTTTGATAACCAGGTACTTTTTTAAAACCACAAGCAAAGGCAAGTACATGAAGCATTTTACCTAAATGGATCAAAATTTGAGCGATTTCCAGCTTAAATAGGGGGACTGGAGAGACAGTTCAGTAGAACAAGCGTTTGCCTGAGTTCAATCCCCAGTCTTCGTTTTTAGTATTTCAGAAGCCACAGATACTACTTACTAGCTGACGTCTGTTTCTTTTCCAGGTTTCTGCTTTCCTTTTGGAATTCATGTTTTGAAAAGCTAAAAGTAGAAAAAAGTTCTCATCAAAATTTGGACAGGACTATTTACTGCTGTGGAGAGTGCTGGTTTAAGTCACATGAAACTCTATGTTACTGTTTCTGTCTAGATGTCCCCCTAAGCCTCAAGGGCTGTACAAGGTGACTGGACCAACAGGAACGACAGCTGGCTTGCCCTTACTGGTGACAGATCCCGGAGTCTTCTTCCGTGGCTCCTCTGCTCTCTCTGCGCCCCACACCACGGCATGAGCAGCGCTCCTCTGTGGCACGGCGGGTCCTCCTCCCACACCACTTCTGTTCTAGAGCTGGCTGCCTATGGCCTGAACCCCTGACAAACATGAGCCAAAACAAACATCTCCTCCTTTACTTTGTTAGTGTTGGATATTCCATCCTAGGGATGAGAAAGTGACTAAGACATCTTCTCCCCACACACTAAAAATTTTAGAGGTCATATTTCCTAGTAAGTCTAAAAGCCCGAACTAGAGAAGCAAGCATTAACAAGAACTCTACAGTGAAGGCTGCAAACAGCACTGTCATGTGGGTCAAATGGCCAGAGAACACAGTTAAGAATTACACAGAACTTGGTCTCAATAGAAACAAAGGCCCTAAAATAGACCTAAAACATTGTCTCTCAAAATTATCATCCAAATTCTAAGAGTAACAACTGTTACACATCTGAGACATCTGAATTTGAGCTACATTACATGACATAAGCTTTTCCAGAATAAACTGTGCTTTATTACAGTCTTCAGTGCTGAAGGAGAAGTAACCGTGTAAAGGTGAACTTCCTTCTACCATGACACAAAGAAGGACCTGGGACAGTGGTGGTGAACCTATGGCACTCAGGTTGTGATGTTTTTCTTCTAAGACAAAAGATGTTAATGTGTGAATTATTTTCTAAACTAAAACCTCAGTATTCAGGTTTAATTACAGTGTTGACACCTTCCACAAGGGCGAGGGTTCTGGCTGCACTCTGGTAGTGGGTCTACACGCCTGCCATCACAGCCCTAGAGTGAATCTCAACTTGAGCTGCTCCAGGACTCGCCCTCTACAGCTCCGGCTTGCTGGCCCCACACTCAGCCACAGAACCTTTCCAGGAGCCCTCTAAGGACAAGCATTTTTTGGCATCAGCCTTAACACACTGAGCAGTGCTCGCCTGGCCTCACTAGGCATTCCACATCACTTCTTCAAAAACACACACTGTGAGAACCCCCGTCACCAAGAAACGGCTCTTCCACGCCCGCCTGGGAATGGATATCGTTACTGCTAACACTTACTGAAGTCACTGGGGAGGCTATGGTTCAGATTCCTATAGAATTCCGTCCTGTGCGCTTTCTTCAGTCCCGTGCAAAGGCCAAAGTCAGAAAGCTTCACGTGGCCCTGTGGAGAGGAAGAAAAGGCAGTCAGGCAGTAAGGAAGACAGGACACAGCTCTATCCTCCGCTCCTTCCCTATCCGCTATATCTCTACAGCTGAAGGATACTGTTTTTTTTTTTTTTTTGTAATAATAAACTTCTGAAAGAGCATCCTAAGTCCTACTATATGTAAATGACTTTCAATTTTTGTATGCTATGTTTGGCTTTGTTGAAATTACAGGCCTCTGAAAATAAATATTCCACAGAACCTTGACACAACTTTACTACTTTAATGAATACAATCAACTATTTTATGTTTTGACACGATCTTTAAAATTACGTTTTTAATGTCTACATAATAGACAATTAACTTTTACTACATTATTATTTATTTAACCATCCTGTATTCTTAACTCCATTTTCAATTTTTTGCTTTCATGTAACATGGATTGTAAGTACTCTTGACAGAGGGGGTCTGTATCCCCAATCCCAAATATGTGTGATACACATGGTGTACTGATTAAATAGTTGTTAAAATTATGAGTAAATGAATAAATTCTGCTCATACAGCTTTTCCTCCTCTTGAATTTCATCACTGGGACAAATTCTAAGGAGTAAACTGCTTAAAGGAGAAAGGGAGCAATACTGCACAACCGCCTCTTCAACCCCCCTGATAGGAATGAGAGTTAATACATGCAAGACTCTTAATACAATGGCTGGCCTTATAACAGAAGTGTATATTCTTGGGATGCAATTTTAAGTACATGAAAGAGGTGAAAAAAACAGAAGAGGAAATCCTGATGCTCAGGGGAGACATCAGCTCAAGCTCAGTCAGAAGTCGAGTGGCACAGATTTGGGTCTGCATGGCTTCACTGGCCATTCCTCAACACCGCCATCCTCTGGGGCATTCTTAGGGTTTAGCATACCAATTTTGCAGGGGACAAGGCCAAAGGATACCTGCTGGGATAGGTCAAGTTTTTATGTTTTCCTTTTTTAAGGAAATCCTTTTGATGAGTGTGCTGGGGGCAAGGGTGGGGGCCTCAGCAGGTACACTGCTATACAAGGTTAGCTTTGAGCCTACTTGGTACCTTTTTTCTGATTTAGAAATAACTTGTCCCATAAGCGAGGGAACAGATTTTTAATTTATAGTTCTCAAAATTATATGCTTTGCTGAGGAAAGGAGCTGTCTTAAAAGCAATGCCTAGGGCAAATGCTATTCAAGCCCAGACTTTCAGAGAATTCTATAGCTATTCTGAGTACACAGCAGAAACTCAACACTTTGGCATTTTCACATCTAAGTCTATGAGGCTCAACACACAAACAGACTTACCTATGAGGACACTGCAATACAAGCCTAAGCTAGCACAGTGTAGAAGGCACCTGTGTCCCTAGCAGGGCATTCACTGCTCTCCAGCGAGGCTGGGTTCCCAAAGCCTTAGCCTCCAAGGTGTTTCATGGACCTAAACACAAACTACAACCAAGCCAAGCACTAAGGAACCTGGTCATCTGAACTTGAAACCACACAAGGCAGGCCAGTGTTTATGAAAACTATATGTGAACCTAATGGCATAAGAAAATCTTATACAGCACTAATGTTTTAAAAGCAGAATGTAGGGCTAAGAAAGTAGTCCAATGGTAGAGTGCTTACCTGATATGTGTGAGATCCTGGGTTCAACCCCTAACATGGCAAACCAAAAACCAAGTAGAACATGAAGCCATTTACTTTCTTTTTTTGGGGGGGTGGGGAGTGTTACAAGAATAGAACTCAAGGGCTGGCGAGATAATTCAGCAGATTAAGTGCCTGCTTAGGCAAGCGTAGGGACCAGAGTTCAATTGCTGGCACCACATACTGCACTGGCCCCGCCTCCTTGGCATGCAATGCCAGTCTCTGAGACTGGGTGTGGTGATGCACACCTGTAATCCCAGCACTGAGTACAGTAAGACCCTGTGCCAAACACATGAAAAAAAAAAAGGACTCAAAATAATTTTTTAACTTCCTCAAATTTTCCACAGCATATGTACTAAACTATTTATTTTTAAGATGCTAACTTTACATAGGTTATTACATACAGGGTAATGTGCCAAGGCTATCAAAACAAAACAGTAGTCATCACTCAGTGGTGAGATTAAAACTTTTTCTTTAATTGTGGATAGTATTTAAATTGTTTTAAATATGTTTATTTTTATACTGAGGAGAAAAACTACTAACTAATCAGAATTTATCTGATAAATCTGCCCTCATGAAACAAAGGACTTCAAAGAAAGACAAAAGTCTTCTGGTCATTAAAAAAACAAAAAAACAATATTCATATTCCCCAAAGAAAGCTAGAAAATTATCAAAAGATAAAAAGGAAGAAAAACATAGTAGTGATTAAGATGACTTTTTCCTTAGAAGAAACATTGACGTCTGTAATCCCAGCACTTGGGAGGCTGAGGCAGGAGGATCAGTGCAAGTTTGAGACAAGCCCTGGCTACAAAAGTGAGCTCAAGGCCAGCCTGAACTGCATATCGAGAGCCTGTCTCAGAAAGACAAAAAAATTCAGTTAAGACGAAAATTCTAGGGCTGGGGAGATAGCTTGGTGGTCTAAGTGCCTGCCTGGCAGGTGCACAGACCCAAGTTTGATCCCTGGTACTGTATGCCATGCCAGCTCTGGAACCCTGTCTGAACTGTATAGTGAGACTCTGTATCAAATAAATACATACATATAAAAAACTGAGCTTATTTTCATTATCTAAAGATAAATACAAGCACAGGGGCCAGGGTTCAATTCCTGGTACCCCATACCACTCTGGCCCCACCCCTGGGTGCACTGAGCCAGCAATGGAGTCCACGCATGGTGGTGCACACCTATAATCCCAGCACTAGGGAGGGAGAAATCAGGAGGATCACTACGAGTCTGACCTGTGTAGTGAGACCCTGCACACAAAAAAAGAAAAACTTAAAAAAAAAAATAAAAACAGGGCTGGCGAGATGGCTCAGTGGCCTAAAGCGACTCCTTTGGCAACCACAGGGACAGAGGTTCAATCCCTGGCACCACATGTTGCACCAGCCTCACCCCCAGAGCAGGCTGAGCCTGCCATAATATAAAATAAGTCAATAAATAAAGGTCCATTAAGAAAAAATAAATATAAACAGGCCATTTTAGAGGCTGGGCATAGGTCATGTGATCAGGAATTTGGATTTTGTGCGGTGTTTTTGTTTTTGCTATTATCTTGCTTCCTGGTTCTTGCCCGAGTTCCTCATTAGCTCAACAGAGGATTTGGACAGCTGATGCTTTGGACATATAGTTAATTATATGTTATGAGAAGATTGCTATCTTTGGCCATATTACAAAATAACCCTTTCAGTCAATTTTGCTCTCAAAATAGTTTCACAAATGTCCTGTCAAACAACCATGAGCCTTGTAGAGTGGGAAGTGGTAACAAATTTTCCTTTAAAAAAAAGAGGAAAATCTACCAGACTGACAAGCAGCCCTCGCCCCCACTCAGATTAGCAAACGCTACTCACGCTGCTCCCCTGGTACACACCTTGCTGTCCAGCAGAAGGTTGTCAGGCTTAATGTCTCTGTGGATGAATCCGAGCTGGTGAATAGAGTCTATGGCTAATACTGTCTCTGCTATATAAAACTGAGTCTCCTCTTCGGTCAGTGTGTCTTTTTTCATCAACAAGGTCATCATGTCCCCTGAAAGCAAAAGGATACAAAGCCACCACCATACATCCACAGATACACACACACACACACATGCACACACACACACACCACACAAATAAGACATGGTTAAGTACCAGTTTTCAGGTATTTCTTCCCTATCTGCCAATATTTGGCAGCTAAACAGAACTGTTATGATTCACAAATTTACCAACATTTCCAAAGGAGGAGAATGACAAGCAGTAGTTTCTAATACTTAAGAGGATAAAAATCACAGCCACCAAGAGCAAAGCAAAGCATTTTGACACCTAACCACTTACTGGGCTTTTCATTTGATTTGGGACAGAAAAAGGTAATTTGTCTTACATTTATTTTTATAAAAAAGTAAATCTGCTTAAGATCTTTTTTTTTTTTAAAATAGGTGAACTGGACTCCTGTCTTAAAACTAGTTTTTATTTTTTAAATTTATTTAATTTATTTATTCATTCATTTTATTATGATCGGCTCAGCCTGCCCTGGGGGGTGGGGCTGGCATAGCATGTGGTGCTGGGGATTGAACTGCAGTCCTTGCGGTTGCCTAAGCTTTCCTAAGCAGGCACTTTAGACCACTGAACCATCTCGCCGGCCTAAGATCATTTTTTAGACCAAGAAAAACCTTTATTTTTCATTTTGCACATGTATCAGCCAAGTTCTCTACATCTGGAAACAAAGGGCACTTTCTCATAAGTTGTGCTGCCCATTGCTATAGAGAGAAACTGGTAATGCTACATTAAAATGTCAACAGCTGGGAAGACTGAAAATGAATTTTCCATCTTCACCAAACCCAAAAAATGAGTCAATGAAAAGGTGGGACTCAAGCAATCAAGGATTAGTCCACAGGCTGGGGCCGGTGGTGCACACCTGTAATCCCAGCACTCAGGAGGCAGAAGCAGGAGGATCACTACAAGTTCAAGGCCAGCTTGGGCTACAAAGTGAGTTCTAGGCCAGCCTGAACTGAACAGTGAAACCTGTCACTAAAAGAGAAAAAAAAAAAAGAAATAGAAAAAATTATTTCACAGAAAGTTGAAAATGCTACACATTGGGATGTGTAATAACTGCCTCCCACACTCCCACAAGTGTACACAGTACACATCTCAAGAGCAGTAGGGTTTCCCACAATGCTTTATTACAGATACTTAGGTATATGCCAGTATCTTTTACATCTTATACAGTGTGAGTTTTTGCCAGTTAAAAGGTAATAGTTTTCTGCAAAGTCAAGGTTTAATTATTTCTGCTGAACACCAATAACATAAAATAGCAAAAAAAAAAAAAGATTCAAATCCTAAAACTCAACAATCAGACAAAAGCAAAGAAAAAAATATATACAAGTAGTTTAAAATTATAAGAAACAGAAAAGATTTGTTTAAACCCTATAAGTTATTTATGTTAGAAGATAGGGAAGAGATAAACCTCTGATTCAATAGCGCATCATGTAACTTTCTGAATTTCATTTCACTCATAACTTTAGTTTTTGCATTCTTGAAGAAAAGTATGTATTTTCCCTTAGGGAAAAATCAAACCACTTATTAGTTGCTCTTTTTGGACCAAAACTTGACCAACAGGCCTTCTTCTCACAACTGACAGCCTTTTGAGCTGGAGGTACACCAGGCGTGGGACAGTGCCCTCAGGCCCGCACTGAGTGGCTGGGTGGCCTCCACGTAAGGCTCACGAGCGCAACCCAGTCTTCACCTATGAGGAGGTTGCCCAGACCACTGGAAGGCTCAAAAAAGATGGCAAGGGCTCTGTAGCCAGCTCCACCAAGTGCAAAGGGCAGGGCTCAGGGAACACGAGAAGCTACAGAAGATGGGGCCCTACACATGCCAAGGAGCTGGAGACCAAGCTAGCTCTTACTTCTACTTAAGAAATAGCTTCTGGGGCTGGGGAGATAGCTCTGTGGCACAAATGCCTTCCTGGCAAGTGCAAGGTCGTGAGTTCAAACCCTGGTCCTGAAAAAAAACCACCACCACCAAGAAATAGCTTCTGAGTGTTCAACAGTTGCTCCTCATCCTACTACATAGGCTCAGTTCCAACCTTGATCACTGGCAACAAAAAGTTCTTTGTAACCCTGTATCCAAAGTGAGGCTTGCCAAAAGATCAATATATTGTTTCATAATTGTATTTGTTTTGCTAAAACTAAAAAGTCTGTATTTTTCCACCTGAGTTTGCTCAGTTTATCTGCTTATTAGGAAACACTGTGTTCTCCAGAACAGAGTATGATCTGCTCTGGGTTTTCTCTGGAGTTGTTTTAGGAGACGCAAATGCAGAGGTATAAAAAATGTGAATTTTCAGAAATAAAAAATTAATTCTGGTTTCTAATAGAAGTAATGAGAAATTTATTTCCTAAGTTAGAAAAAGAAATTTAAAAACTCAAAAGCAAAAATTTTATAGCTTCAATTTTGTCACTTGGATAAATTATGTATGATGTTCAATGCAAGCAGAGCTCCCTAGTTTTATCCTTACACATTTTAAAGGAAAAAGAGAAAGAACTGTCCTTCCGAAACCATGAGCATGAATGAAAAGGCCACTAGACTGGAGAAAGGCACCCCCAACCCAAGACAGGTTACTGACCTCCTTTACAGACCTAAAAAGAGATACAGAAAGCAACTTTGTGAGCACAATTAAAAGTAGAAAGGGTTAATTGTTGAGGAGAGAGAGAAACCACAGAACAAAAAGGAAAAATGACCTTTCATTGTTAAGTAATTACCTCCAGGCAGGAACTCCATGATTAGGTAGAGGTTTAGCTTATCCTGAAAACTATAGAACATTTTCACAACCCACAAACTGTCTGCCTCCACTAGAATGTCACGCTCCGCACGAATGTGGCCAACCTGGAGGTATATGCATTTGATTAATGACAAGCCTTGCTCTGTTTTATTAGATTGTTTATCTGCTTAAACAATTTAAATACTGTTTTGAGTACTGCGATGATCCAAAAGACCTGCTTAGGCAACACCTACTAACTCAAAATTGACAGGACTTGAAGGTATTTGGTGATAACTTGAAAGATGAAAGGCTATAAAAATTGCAAAATGAACGGCTTTAATGTAAATGGTAACTTTCACCATGCTATAAGTTAAAACTCTTCTTAGTTAAAATTACCACTCTTTTGCATATGTTTTTGTTCTAACAATTTCTTATAATGCAAACAAGTCTTCAAAGCAAGACTCTCTTAAGCAAGACGTACCTAAAGTCTGCTATGCTATCTAAAATGACAGTGACCATTCTAGAATATTACGGTGCTACAGTATTTAGCTCTTTGCTAGGCATACAGCATGATCAATCAATTCTTACTGAAATGAAATATAAGAACACGAAAGTAAATTTACAGATTTAAAATGACATTTCTTCCCAGTTTTCTACTTTTTATTGAAATGTCTAGCCAAGGAAACCAAGTTGTACATTAGGGAGAACTAACAGAATTACTTTGCTAAAATAATACTTATATCAAATTTGTCTTATTTACTTTAAATACTCAATAGTAATAAATACATTTGCTGCATATCATGAAATATCACCCTCTCCTCTTTTTCTAAGGACCACAACAGTCGAAGTTGGTTGAATGTAGTCTAAATTTATTAAGATCTAGCCCACAACTTTAATAGAGGTTTGGTATTTGTCACGTGTTTAGGAGGATTTGTTTTTTTTTTGGCTGGCTCAGGCTGCCTTAATGGTGGTTCTAGTAAGGCATATGGAGCTTGGGATCAAACCGCAGTCCCCCATGCCCAACTGGGTTTGCCCAAGCAGGCGCTTAAACAACTGAGCTAACCGGCAAGCCTGCCATGTGTTTAGACTATGTTCCGAAGTAAAAAAATGCATTAAGAATCACAGGCACTTTTTTTTTTAATGTATTTGGTATAGGGTCTCACTACATAGCTCAGGCTCCTAGTGATCCTCCTGTTTTCTGGGTGTACAGTGCTGGGATTACAGGCACGTGCCACCACGCCTGGTCTCAGTGGCTGGCCCAGCATGCCTGTAGGTGGGGCCAGTGCAGTATGTGGTGCTGGGGGTCGAAACTTGGTCCCTGCACCTGCTAAGCAGGCACTTAGTCCGTGGAACTATCTCGCTGGCCCTTCACATGGGTCTTTCTGTATGCAAAGCCAGCCCATTGTAGTTTTGCTGAATACAATATGACACATGCTTGTTTACTGAAATGTCTCCTACCACAAGCGTTCCATGTGGGCCCGGACCCCACACTCTCCTGACTTCTATCAATCTGGCCTCATTCTTCCATGTCAACTCTTGGGGGCCTGGAGATACTGAATTTGAACATTTGAGTTTTCTGTCTCTACTAAAATTACTCTTTGGTAGGGTTTGCAATAGTTTCAGTATGCAGAAAACATTTTTATATTTGTACTTATGGTGGGAGGTCAAACAAATATAACCGTGATACAGAACAGTGGTATAAAAAATCACAAGAAAATAAAAATAGGTAAGAAACCTCCCCTTAGTTGTCCTTAGTATGAAGCTTTCGGGAAATGAATGCTACTTCCTGACCTGCAGCCCTACAGTCAGAGCTATGTCCCTGTCACCAGCAGACACTAAGACTGTATTTTTAAAAAAATCTTGTATTTATTTATTTCAGACTCATAGTGATCCTTTTGTTTTCTGCCTCCCCTCACAGCATGTGGTGCCAGGGATCAAACCCTGGCCCCTGCACTTACCTAAGCAGGCACTTAGGCTCCAGACACTAAGACTGTAGGAGGCAAACTTCATGTGCCTGTTTCTCCTGGCATCACTAAGAGTCTTACGTACTATAGGAGCCAGAGAACAGGAGAGGCACTACTGTCACCATTCGTCACTCACCTCTGAGGACAGAATGGGGACAGCAATATTTCCTGCTTGTCGAGGAGAAAGCTACATCACTGCAAGGACACCTTACCCTTCTCTCCTGGGGTGAAGAGCAGCTAGAAGCCTCACAATGTAGAAGGGGGAGTCAGCGGGAGACAGGGCAAGAGAGGAGGAGGCAGAAGTGCTGCTCAGACCAGAAGACTCTCCTCCCCCACGCTGTAAGTGTCTAACAGGGAAGGGCGCTTGCTGCTGTCTGGAGCACTAAGGCAGCAAGGGCAGAAGCCAGCGCGCTTGGCGCCACAGTGGAAGGCTTGCCTTTTTTAAGGGGAGAGAGACATCTGACATTAGCTTAATGCTAATCCTTTTTCTTATCCTTTACAAATTTTCCAGGCAGCAGAAATATCTACCTTGTGGGGCAGAATGATAACTTCAATGCTCATTGGGTAGCTTTAATTCCTATTGAGTTTAATAAAAGTGAACAGAAAAGCAATTTTTCCTCCTAAAATGGTTAAAAAAAAAAAAAAGATTAGGCTGTGAGCCTAAACTTTGTCAGACATACCAAAAAATACTGAAGGCTTTGCGCAGGCCGCCTAATTTTCACCTGGCACAAACCTCCTGCGTGCTGCCTCAAAATGACCGGGCCAGCTAGAGCTGGGCCAGAGATTTTAGCTCACAAGAGGTGAAACTTGGGGAATTGAGTCCATCAGCTTAAGTGAGCTAAACAATTATGTGAGTGTGCCTTTTTTTTTTTTTTTTTGTACCGGGAATTTAACTCAGGACCTTGTGCTTGCCAGGCAGGTGTTGCAGTCACTGAGCTGTCTCCCTGGCCTTAGTGTACTATTTGATGTGTAAGTTAACGCAGAATTTAAAATGCTCATCTGAATAAAGATTTTTTCTTTCTTTCTTTTTTTTTGTGGCTGGCTCAACCAGTCCTGGGGCCAGGGCTGACGCACCATGGGGCACTGGGGATCGCACCTCAGTCCCTGCACTTGCCTAAGGTTGGTTAAGCAGGTGCTTTAGACTGCTGAGCTATCTCACCAGCCAGCCCCCACCCCTCTTTTTTTGTCTTTTTACAATAGGACATGGCTCTGCAGTTCAGGCTGGCCCTGAACTCACTTTGTAGCCCTGGCTGAGCCTGAATTCACAGCATGCCTCCTGATCAGTCTTCTGGTTATAGGCATGCACCACAACGCCTGGCTTATTTTCATTTAGAAAAACTTTAGGAATTGATTTTGAAGAAGGTACAGTATTTGAGAAATGTTTTGCAAGCTAATATGTTGAGATCATCTGTTATGCTGCTGGACAGTGGGCACACGCTAATATGTACATCACTTTACAATTTCTATCCAACTGCTAATTATTTGCTATCAGGTTTGGGCTTTTGTTAAAATTATGGGAAATACAGTTTATAAAAAGTATATTTATTTATGCAATGTAAATACAAAGCCTAATCAACACAGAGACTTTTTTTTCCTCAAGGTTAGCTAGTGCTCTTTCCATGCCTACCCACACCCATACGATACACTAACTTCTAGGAAGGTACAAAGAGGGCTGTTATGCATCTTGCATAAAGCTGGTGTTAGCTTGCCAGGCACGGTAGCACACACCTGTAACCCCAGTATGTGGGAGGGTGAGGCAGGAGGATCACTGAGAGTTTAAGACCAGCCTGTGATACAAAGTGGGCTCAAGGCAGCCTCAACTATATAGCAAGAGCCTATCTAAAAAAAAAAAGGTTGCTGTTAGCTTAGTGTCCAAAGATTTACTGCTAAGGATTTGATACTTTCAGCTAAAATTTCTGGAAGTCTAGGACCTTCTGGGTAACACAGAAAAATGAAAGAAAACTTAAAATGCCCATATGTTGATGTGGCATTCACAGGAAGGTAGAGAATACTGCAAGGCTACCCTTCCTGTTGGGAGGCAGATGCAACAGGGTGTGAGGTCGGTCCCCACCCTGCCCTTGAGCTCTGTGCAGGAGCTCTCCCTGCCGCAAGGCCCCTGGTGCCTGGCACAGCGGACCTTCATGGAGCATCCAAGGCTTCGTCGCTGCAAGCCATTCTTGAGCTATATTAAACTAGGTTTAAAGAATGGCTGCACTTTCACTTTAAAAAAATACTACCTATAAATACTATCATTTATTTTTCAAGCAATATTTATGTATCTCACACATATAGGTGCAACCCAAGTTCAGGTTTCAGGAAGTTGTCTTTTTCTGGTGGGGGAGTAACTGCTAGGGGTCAAACTCAGGCCTCCAGCGTGCTAGTTAAGTGCTCTACCGCTGAGCTACATCCTCAGCCCCTAAAAGTACTCTTAATTGTTAAAGAAGAATCTGTACTGTTTTGACATTTGCATTATATTTTTGAAATTCATTCAGAAATGAATGATTGGTCTCACTCAGGCAATGACAGGCTACTCAGAAGACCTAACTTTGACTTCATGTACAGTGAAGAATGTTAAAATATGTTTTATGTCATAAATTTCTTAATTGTAATTCCTAGTCTTCAGTTATGAAATACATACATGCAATTTCTGTTTCTCAGACTTTGACAAGAAACACAATACCACAGCAATTAGGACCTCTAAAAAGGGTTCTCTTGATAAGGACATCTTGAGATCAACTGGGAAATTAATATAACAGTGGCTTCTTTAATAGGTTTTCAACTTTAAAAACAATGTATATAACCTACAAGAATTACCTGTATTTTTAAATACGTTGCTGCTTTTTTGTAGGGGAAAAGTAGTAATATAACTATACCAATAGATTAAGAAAACTGTAACAAAATACACATTTCTGTCGAGCAGATGTAACAGCTTTAAGAGACAAACAATTTATAAGCAGCCTGAAAGCACTGCTTCAACTCTGCTTTACCTGCTCTTTTTCAAGCATGTCTGCTTTACGGAGGATTTTCATTGCATACACATGCCCTGTATCTTTCTTCTGAACAAGCCGCACCTAAAATGTGATAAAAGAAATGCTGTTATGGCTGTATCTAGATGTTCCCCCAAAGCCTCACAGTCACAGCTGGAGCTTTTCAGCGCTTGCTAGATCCAGAGTGTGTGCTGCTGGGATCAAGGGTATGTAGTTATTACTCTAACAGTTGGTTTGGCATAGTTGTGGATATGGATAATGGGAAGGCCCACCCTAGGTGAATCCTACCTACCTTAAGGCAGGGTGTGTAGCCTGGAAGGAATATAAAGGACAGAAAGAGCGCTGCTGTCCTGGCTTGTTGCTTGCTGCCTGCTGCCTGCTGCCTCCTGCCTGCCTCACTTTGGCATGCACTGCTTCTCCTCTGTGACGCCCTCTGCCAAGCCATCCTGCCTTGAGCCAGCTCACTCGGGGCTGAACCCTCTATAAAGTCTGAGTTAAATAAACCTTTTCTTCTTTAACTTTGGGTGTTGGGTATTTTGCCTCAGCAATGAGAAAAGTAGCAAGACAATTATAAAGTAAAAAATTCACACTCTCGGGCTGGCGAGATGCCTCAGCAGTCTAAAGCGCTTGCTTAGGCAAATTTAGGCAACTGTAGAGACCGCAGTTCAATACCCAGCACCACGTGCTGCACCAGCCCCACCCCCAGGGCAGGCTGAGCCGGCCATTAATAATAAAAAAAAAATTCATACTTCCAAGTTAATGTTTTGATATGTTAATAATAAGAATTTTTTTTTTTCTTTTTTAAAGCCTGGGGACAGAGCCCTGGGCCTAACAAGTAATACCTCAAACGGAGAAAGTATTGTAATTTGAATAGAAGTAGCTAGGAGAAAAAAAGAAGAAAATAGTTTTCAAAATTTCAGAATGAATACATACGTCTGAGTGTTAATGCCAGAGACAGCTTCAAAATATGTCTATATTTCAATATTGTTGTTCACTAGTTGAACAGACCAATCCAATTAAAAACTCATTCATTATTATCCAGTCTGCTCAGGGAACCTAAGTAAATAATTACAACAATAAAAGTAAAGGCATATATGCCTTTACTTTTATTTAAAAAAATATAAAAGGTTATTTTTT